>CM047907.1:21130451-21423426 GCA_026229545.1 Pistacia atlantica
ATTCTTTAACTACCCAAACTTTTATGGGTATCATTTCTTTTTCTTAAATTGTAAACTTTTTTGATGAAAGTAAAGGTCTATATTTAGTAAAATATTATCCATCTAAAAAAAGACACTCACGAGAAGGGAAAAGTAGATATGTTTTGGGTTTTTTTGTTGACAAATTTTTCAGTAAACTAGTAGCATTTATATCAAGAATCGGCTATTTTTGGGCAATCTTGATGAAAGCATATAATTTTTTTTTTTTTTCTTTGTTATGGAACTTTTACTAACACAAACACATGCAATTGCATACAGATGGTCAATAATAGCTGCTCAGCTACCAGGCAGGACTGATAATGATATCAAGAACCACTGGAACACCAAGCTGAAGAAGAAGCTTATCGCCATGAATACTCCTTCATCACAAAGAAAACCACCAACATTCCCATCTTCTCATCATCAAACTTTATCACTACCATCGTCTCAATCTTTACTATCATCACTTAACAACAACGACTCATGTTCTACTTATTATACCCCAACCAAATCTTTCTCCTGTTTTGATTCTTTTGAATCAATCTCATCCACCTTTCCATCACACCTGTTCAACAACACCAGTAACTCAACTTCTTTAGCCACACAGTTTCATATCCAAGAAGGTGCGGTTAGTTCCATTCAGTACTACCCCATGAAAGAAAATTTCCTCGTGTTTGGTAGTGAAACAAGTTGCAGTTCTTCCGATGGAAGTTGCGGTCAGCTCAGTTATGGGAGAGAGATCAAACAAGAGGATCATATGAGTTTTCAGGGTTATCTCTCTAATGGGGGGTTTGAAGAAAACAACCACAAATTCATGCTTAGTAATTATGGCAACAACAACAACGACCAATGGGCGGCGGCTGAGAAACCAAATGGGTATTTTGGAGAAATCCCATCCCCATCAAACTATAGTCTTGAAGATGTTAAGCAACTGATTAGCAACAACAACAACGACAACAATAGTAACTTCAACTTGTTCAGTAGTAGTGGTGATGAAAGCATTAAGATACAAGAGAAGCTGATGATGCAACACTATTACAACAACTGATGGAGTAAGTAAAATCAGAAAAAAGATCTGATGGGGTAAGGTGAGGTCTGTGACAAGGTGGTGATGGTGAAATGAGATGAGATTCAGAGATGAAAAGACGTTGTTTCAGTTTCTGGGGGTTTGTGTTTTTTGATGATCATAAATTGAAACATTTCTGAATTCCTTTGACGGTACATGGTAAAGCTTCTTTTTATTTTGTGCACATTTCTTTTTTGGGAACGGGAGATGATGATGTTATTGTTTGTACGGTCTCTCTCTGTTTCTCTGTATCACTGCAATTCCCAATCAGATTATAAATGTTTATGAAAACTAGACCAGAGATAATGAACTTATCTCCATTCGAGAACAAACTTGTTAAACAGACCATGCACTGTTTATTATTATTAAATATATATAATTTCTCTTTTTGTATCTTCTCCTCGCATCAATTGGGTGTTAATATTATTATCTTGAGAAAAATTAGAAGGCAATTCTAACCCTATAAATCAAATGAAATTGACTAAAATGGTGAGTGGGTTTCTGTAGTCAACTTAGATTTTGAAGGACCAATAACATTATGAGTCCTTTGTATTAAAAATTAATTAACAAAGGAGAGTAGGGTTAGCATTCGGGGATGGGTGAGTACAATTGTGGCCAGGAATATTGATCAGCCAAGAATCTTTTATTTATTTAATTTATGTGATGAACTAGTCAGAGACCCAAGGTGGGAACTTGGAAACCAGAAATTTTAAAGAGTATGACGTTGGATATTTTGGAATTTTGTGGAGGCGCAACCTTTTTTAAATTATCAATAATTAAGAATCATAATCTCAGTCTTCTTACACACTATTCGTTTTTTCATTATATAATATTGTATCAGAGGTCATCAGCTAGCTCTATCTTTATTTATGTCTGCATTGGCAGGCAAATAAACAATGAAATATTATAATAATAATAATAATTTAAATTGGTTTGACAATTAATCCTTTATTCAACAAGCATTAATCATTACAAAAATGCTTTGTACGCCAGGATTTTTACACCGAAATATTATATCGGTTTACGCGTCCTTTGATTCACACCAACGAACCAAACATATTTCATATTATTTTTATTTTTTTCTAGTGGCTGTTCACTTATATGGACTCCCGTCCATATTAAATAGACGAGAGTCTATTTACTATGGATGGGTCAATGAATAAAAAATTCTTATAAAAATTAGAGACGATCATTCATAGGTTATAGACGACTGTCCCTAAATATTAGACAGGTGTTCATATTTTAATGGATGCCCGCCCGTCCATTAACAATTCTTTTTTTTACATTAAAAAAATTTAGGGACGATCGTTCATCAATTATGGACGGCCGTCCCTTCATTTTGGACGGGCACTCGCAAATAAGGGATGCCCGTCCATTATGTTTGGACGGGCGCTCGCAAATAAGGGATGCCCGTTCATTATGTTTGGACGGGCATCTATAAGGAATGAGCGCCCGTATCTTATTCTAGTTTAAAAAACAAAATAAAATATTTGGACGCCCATCCATAAATTGTGGACGGGCATCCCTTTAGTTTGGACGGGCGTCCCTTCAGTTTGGACGGGCGTCCCTAAGGAATGGACGTCCGTCCCTTATTGTGTGTTTTTAAAAACAAAGTAAAAAATTTGGACGGTTGTCCATAAATTGTGGACAGTTGTCCGCTAAGTGTGGACGGGTGTTCGTAAGTAATGGATACTCGTCCATTATTATTGTGGTTTTAAAAAAACAAAATAAAAAACTTAGACAACCGTCCATAAATTGTGGGCGACCATCCCTTAAGTGTGGACGGACGTTCGTAATGGATGGTCAGAGTAGGGTTGGGACGGCTGCCCTGTAAGAGGATGACTGTCAAGTAATGGGACGCCCGTCCATAATATAATTAATTTTTTTTTAATAAAATTTGTTTTTTTTTATTTGCGAATAACATACGCTTCTCCAATAACCAGTGCCAAAATTCTTCGAGCGAACGAAAACTTCATTTTATACTTATCGCCGCCTTCTGCTTCATTGTTGCCGTCTATTCTTCGCGTCTGCATTCCTTAATCATTTCTTCCTCAACAGCCGTATTTTCCTCATTTTCCAGCTACCGTGACAAGAACAAAAGCTATAAACTTTTCATCAAACAATTTTTTAAAGTGGAAAGGGAGATAAGAAGATCAAAATTTGTCTAGATTAGAAGGATTTGTTGAGATTGTTAACCGATTTTTATTTAACTTATGCATTTATTTAGTTTTGTATTATATTTTGGATTGAATATATGTTACAATAGAAAAAAACTGATAGAGAAAATTTGTTGGTGATTGTTATGAATCAGATTCGTGAATGTGAACACTAGTATTGGTTTTGCATTAAATTACAGAATGTGGAAGAGTCCAGTTTGCCTCATTTCAATGATGTTGAGGTAAATTGTGCTCGAAACCTTAACTTTTTCGTTAACATGATTTTAAATTTATTGTATCGTATTGTTTCTTTTGATGTATTGTATTAGTACATTCTAATTTTGTCTATTATAAAACTATTAAATGATCAGGAAAATGAACGTGATGAATTAGAAGATATGGGATGTGCAGAGGAAGAAGTAGAGCCTCATATTGAAATGGCGTTTAATTCAGTTGATAGTCTGGTAAAGTATTACAAACGGTATGGTAACAAAATGGGATTTGAAGCAATGATACGTACGTCAAAGAAAGGCGAAGATTGAGAGATGAGATATGTGACAGTGGCATGTTCTTGTTCTTGTTCTGGGAAGGAAAGATGTAAGTCCAGAAATACCTTAAAAAAACAACCTGTTGCCAAAACAGATTTTAAGAGTCGGATCAGTGTAGTTTTGAATGGTGAATGCAAATGGGAAATTAAATCAATTATACTTGAACATAACCATGATCTTACAAGTCCGACAAAAAGAAGATATTTCAAGGTTAACTGAACGATACAACCTTTTGTGAAAAGGCGACTTGAAGTTAATGATGTGGCTGAGATTAGACCGTGTAAAAATTTTCAGTCATGTTCAATTGAGGCAGGAGGTGTAGAGAATTTGACGTTTCTACAAAAAGATTGTAGGAACTACATTGAAAAAGTCAGAAAGCTACGACTTAGAGTTGGAAATGCTTCGGAAGTACTTGAGTATTTTAGGAAAATGCAAAAGGAGAATTCAAATTTCTGGTACATGATTGATGTAGATGAAGAGAGTCGATTACAGAATGTGTTATGGGTTGATGTTAGATGTAGGGCTGTATATAAAGAATTCGGTGATGTTATCACCTTCGACACAACGTATCTGACGAATAAGTATGATATGTCATTTGCTGCTTTTGTGGGGGTTGATCATCATGGACATTCGACGTTGTTAGGTTGTGGGTTAATTTCTCATGAGGACACTGAGACATTTGTATGACTATTTCATTTTTGTCTTGAATGCATGGATGTTGCTCCTAATGGAATTATCACTGATCAAGATAAGGCCATGAAAAATGCAATTGAGCTTGTTTTCCCTGGTACAAGACATAGGTGATATTTATGACATATAATGAAGAAACTGTCTGAAAATTTAAGAGGGTACAAGGAATATGAAACTATAAAGTTTAAGTTGCAAAATGTTGTGTATGACTCCTTTACGTGTGAAAAGTTCGAAGAGTGGTGGAACTAATTTGTTGATGTGCACAACCTTCACGAGAATGCATGGTTATATACAAAGAAAGAGTACAATGGGTGCCTGCATTTCTTAAAGATGCTTTCTGGGCACGTATGTTTACTACCCAACGTAGTGAAAGTATGCATGCATTTTTTGATGGGTATGTAAATTCCAAAACTACTTTGAAACAATTTGTGGAACAATATGATAATGCATTGCGATCTAAAGTAGAAAAAGAAAGGGAGGCTGATTTTAGATCTTTCAAATCTTGGATACCATGCATAACTAATTACCACATTGAGAAACAATTTCAAAGTGCATACACAACTGCAAAGTTTAAAGAGTTTCAAGAAGAGATTGCGGAGAAGATTTATTGTGAGTTATCTTTTTTGAAAAAATGTGATTCATACGAGGAGTATCAAGTTTTGGAAGATGTTTGGTTTAGAGATAGTAGTCGCTGTGTTCTGTATTCGGTATACTTTGAAGAAAGTTCATGTGATATTCGTTGTACTTGTCATTTGTTTGAGTTCAGAGGGATTTTATGCAGGCATGTCATTATGGTGTGGATTCATAAAAGGGTTTCACACGCTCCAGAAAAGTACATTTTACGGCGTTGGAGGAAAAATGTAAACAGATGTCATATGAAAATTAAGGTCAATTATAATAGGTGGAGTACCAACATTGAAGGACAACTTTTTGATAAGTTGTCTGATTTAATGCTGATAGTAGCGGATATGACATCAAACAATGAGGAAGATTATAATATGATGACGGAGTTTATGATTGAGATGAGGAAAAAGTTAAAGCAAAAGGAAAGTTGGGGGTGTGCTTGGTACAAAAGTGAACATCTCTTCCACAACCGGTTTAACTAGTCAAGATGGGGATAATCCTCCGAAAGAGGGGAATAGTCTAATTATTAGTCTACAGGCAACTCGTAGCAAAGGTCGTCCTCCATGTAGAAGAAAACAATTGAAGGTTGAAGAAATTGTACGTATGGTTAAAAATAAAAAATTACAAAAACAAAGAATTGGTATGAGTTATACATTATTTGAGTATTTTTTTAAGTTTAGAATAATATCGACCTAATTATTAATATGTTATATACTTTTTAGGAAAAGGATCATCGGTACAGCGACAAAAGGAATAGTTTCTTTCATGTACTTCCGTGGTCAATGCGGAAACTTAAGTATTGTCGAACGATGTTGTTACTACCCAGATATGTGTTATGTATCTTGTATAATTGTAATTGCCTTAAGTTTTCTATAACGTGTGCTAAATTGTGGTTGTTAAATAATGACAGATGTCCATTGGTCCGGTTCAGAATCTCGCAGGACAAAGTAATTTCTATACTAGACAAGAGTTTGTAAATGATGAACATGTCTCGTTGGGAGATGTTTGATATTGTTGCCAAGTTGAAGCATATAGAATTGTATTTGGTAGAAATTTTTCATGCTTTGGTTAATTTTTGCCGAATGCAATTGAGTTGTATACTTATTCAGTTGTTTTATTTTTAGTATTTTCGTCATTGGTTGTGTAGGGTAGTGAATTCATGATAATGATGTTAATGTAACTTATTATGAATGTTTTTAGTATATTATCGTCACATTACAGACTCCTGTTGTACATGGAATTTGGATATGCATTTCATTTGAGATTTGAATTTTGATGTCTTTTGGTATGTCTAGTATTACATATATATATACATTCAAAAGAGTAGTTCACATATATATAAACAAAAGACAAATCTATTTATAAACAAAAGGTAAAAATAATCTTCGTACATAAAGCTAAGTATTTGAAGTACACATAATCATAATTAACACTCATAGTGCGTTCCCCAAGAATATTGACAAGGAGGCTGTTGAAAAATTCTTTATTATGGTGTAGGGAGTGGAGGTTGACTGGAGGAAAAATAGGCTATTGAGAAATTCTTCATCATGCTGAAAATCTCTGTCATGCGTTCCCCAATGATGTCAACTGTTTCTTCTATTCTTGATGCAAACATGTTGAAATCAATTTGCAATTGATCATGTTGTTCTTGCATTTGCCTCTCAATATGTGAAAAACTCTCCTCTTGAAACTTTTCCATTCGCTCAAATCTGCTTTCTATTTCCTCTAAAGTATAAGCGTGCATGTCTTCTTCATTCTCAGATGATCCAGGTTCAATACTCGTTCTTCTTCTTTTACGCACATAGACTTGTCATTCATTAACCCCTTCTGGAACACTGACACCTTCCTGAACCATTGCATCTCCCTCTATTTCATCTCTAATCACAAACCATTGTCCTGTCATATTCTTTTTAATTAAACCCATTTTATTCAATGTCACATCCCCCAACACATTATTTGCAGAAAACTTAATCTTATTTGTTGCATCATCATGGGTGATTTCAATATTCAACTTCTCACATATTAATGTAACAAGCATCCCCCAATATATTTCTCTTTTTTCTGCTTGAATCTCTCACAACTTTTTAATTAATAACTTTGCTCTTACTTGGTTGGCAGTTTTAGGGTCTCAAGAGATTACTTGAGATACGTATAAATTGAGTCGGACACCTCTGGTGATGAAAAAAAAAATTACTAAGCATTGTAGTTTTGTACTAATTGACAATATTACTTTAAATTTAAGGTAAAGACCAAAACTAATCGACATTAAAGTAGTTGTTATAGTTATAGTTATCAAAATTTAATAGGCTACTTGGTTTGATTAGAGAATTAATTTGGTTTGGGAATTAATTGTACAATATAAACTAGTTTACACAGATTAATGTGCATGATTGATGAAAAAGGGAAAACGAAAATTAAATTAAACAAACTAAAATAGATGTGAAACAATGAAGTAATAATCTGATTTCAACTTATATTACTTAAAACTTTGTATCGAGAATTGAAATATGTAGTAGCATTAGCCATGAATAAAAAAGAAATTACATTATCGTAAAATAAAACTAAAATTTATAACACAAATTCTTAATCATTGATGCAATAAAGATTAGAAGAGCAACAGATTGTGATGATATACAATAAAAGAGTTGGGAAGTTTAGAAAAAAAAGATGAAAAAAGTAGAAGTTATTTAAAGATAAACAAGGGACAGGGAATCCCCACTGGGAAGGCGTCCAAGGGACTCCAAAATTACATTATCACTATCACAAGATCTCTGTCAGAAATGGTGAACCACTGTTACACGGGTCCAGCCTTGCATCTCTATTCTTTTCCATTCTTAAATTTAAAATAACTGGGGTGCCAACTATTATATTTGTTTTAATAAATTTATTATTTTTTTTTTCCGGGGGTTTGATTTTTTTATATTGTGTTGAATAATAAATAGGGGAAAGCTGTTCTGAGAATGTCTTTTCTAGTGAAGTGTAAAAGGTCAAAAGGTGAAGAACCTCCTCCTGAGTCCTGACATAATTTTTATAAAATATTAAATTTATTTTTGAATAACTTTTGCGCCATAATATTTAAAACATGAACTGTTGTCAGCAGTGCTCCCTGAAATTTTAATTTAATTTAAGTTTTAAACATAATAAAAGTTTTGCAAGTTAGCTACATAGCATCTAGGAGGGTTCTCCAAGATCTGTCTTTTCTAAGAGAGCTAATATGTACACTTATTACTAATTCAAGATTTAGTCTAATCTTAGACCTCTGTATGATTCAAGCTTTATTTAAGAAATTTAGGGGAATCTTTACAATAATTAAATTGACTATTATGCATGGCCCAGATAATTGAAAGTGTTGAAACATGAATTATGAAGGGTCAAATTGACTATGTCAAAATTTTGTGTTTCCATGATGGAAAATATTTTGAAGAAAAGAAAGTATGGACATTTGAATTAAGTGGTTATCCGTGATTCTGCTGAGCAATACAAAACTGGGTTCACTTCACCATTGAATTTTTGTGTACTTTCTAAGTTTCAACACCAAAAGTCTACATTCATATTTGAGGGTATTAACATCAGTTTTACATTGATTCCCTTAATTTTTGTTTAATCTAAGAAACGACAAACCGAAGGAAATATGGAGGGATTTGTTTTAAACTAACCATTTTTTTAACAATATTTTTACACCAAATTTTCATGCGGGCAGCTCCTACATTTAATATACTTGATTATACAATAGTTGTGCTGGATATTTGAGGCATATTACCAAAATAATAATAATTAAATTGGACAATATATAATCCACTTATATTAAAGCAATCGAAGCCCTTGGATCAAAGTGCAAGGCTGTTTGGGAGTTGATCCAAGGCCATGTATTATGAATTTATAATAATTTCCTAGAAAACCAAAAATATGTAAGTGGGTAACTTCAAGGACAGTGGAATTGTTCCAATTCATGTTTTCTTATTTCTTAATTACATTCATTAACATATGAATAGGCTTATTAGTTGTTAATTATTATCCATTTGGAAAGATGAGAAAATAAAGTTTATTTAATATCTTTTTAATCTCATGAATAGTATAGACTTTAAGATAAAAGTATATATGGACAATTAACCCTATTACTTTTCAAAGGAACTATAAAATTTTAACATGTGATAAGACTGAGTATAACATTGAATATGTCCCCTATCCCTATGGGCCATGCTAGCCGAATTTTGCTAAAATTTTTCATAATAATAATATTTAAAGTCAAAACTCTCGAAAGGTTAATTGAATAGTTTGTTTGAATTTTTATTTTTTTTTAAATTATTAAATATGGTTTCCAGGAAAAACACTCAAGTCATTTAACTGTATTTTACTGAAGTGCTTTTCAAATATTATTTCTTTTTCCCCGATTTTCAAAGAAGATGACAAGCACTTTGTATAAATAAAAAAACCATCCATGAACCACACTTATCCAGCAGTCAACTAAACTCTTGAATTTACTATTCAAGAGATCTTGAATTCGATTCACTTAGATTGCTAATAGGATGACCACTAAAGAAATCTATCCGACTGTCAACTTCAACCTCCGAGAAATTAGTTGAGGTGAGTATAAACTGACCCAAACACGCCTAACAAAAAAAAAAAAAAAAACCCTCCATGAATTCTCATTCTGTCCTTCATAAGGTGTGTTTTTCATCATGTGTAAAAATGAATAGCAGAATAAAGACAGGTCCTGGGCTTGAATTTACATAAAAGTATTACTCTTTAACATCGTCCCATAACAATAAAAAAGAAAGAGACAAGGAAAGGAAGAGGAGCTTCAACCAAACTTTTATTACTGGGGAAAAAAGTTCTAAGTCTAGAAAATATTGGAGACCACATCAGAGCATGAACACTAAATGCAACTCTTCGCAGACATCCAATTAAAAATGCGAAATTCGTGAAGCCCTATCAATGTCATCCCACCTTACCTGCATCAAATCAAAATCAGTGAATTGAAGTTATAGCTGAACAAATTTATAAGCGCCAATGCAGAAGAAAGATAAGATTATTCGAAGCACTCTGACTTGGTAAATCAATTCTTACAAGAGAAACTCTTTCCTTGACATATATATATATATATGTCAACTATAAGTGAATCCCCTGCCCATGAAAAATTTGGACAGCATCACCATCCATTCTTCTGCATTGCAACTAGTTTTTTACAATCATAAATTTTCTGAATACACATTAGGGAAAATTTAAATTTCAAGTCCAAATGAACAGTAAATATATGAAAGGAAAAGTGTGGAGTAAGATAGGCATACGATGTCATACATATGCCCATCAAAATAAAACATAGCATACATGCATTTTTTTTTCCTTTTCATTCATAAAAAAACTACCATGATTGGTAGATTAAAACTGAAAACAAATGTACCATGTTTTTATTGAACTACATGAATGATGTAGCGTGAAAATATATCATAACACTAAGTCAACCATACAGGGAAAGCAGGCCCTTAGAAACTGAATAAAGCATTCCACTCACTTGATAGCGTTAATAAAACCTTTGCCATTCATTTGTTCCCAAAATAGAAACACAATATGCTACGATTTTATGCCCCAGTAACATAGTACAAATATAATACTTCAACACTAACTCCAAGTAACATAGATGCACATAGGCATCAAAATAAACTAGGGACTCAAAGTAGTTTCACAATGCAAGAAGGTTGTGAAGCTTGCAACATGTTAAGGTAGAACCCTATCAAGTTCAGTCCTAGTAACATAGATGTATATAGACATCTAAAATCAACTAGGACTCGAAGTAGTTTCCCAATGCAAAAAGGTTTTGAAGCTTGCAAATGGTAAGGTAAAAACCCTAAGTTCAGCGGTGCCATCTAGAATCTAGAGAAGGAAAAATAAAAGAGGGTATGAAAAACAAAGTTTACCTGAACTTTGGGCCACCTCATATCAAGCAGCACTGCTAGTAATTTTTCCAATACTTTTGAGGTCAAAGATTTCAATCCAATAGCCATCAGGATCTTTAATGAATGCTAGGCCTTTCATTTTTCCTGCAAATGGTTTGACATATTTTAGGCAAACAACAATTATAAACATATAAATCATGAAATTTTGAGGGATTCTTTCACACAATTAACCATTCATGTTAATATATGCACTTTGCATCATGAAACCTACAAAAATATTCGCTGATTTCTGGGTATTTAATCAAGATAACCCTGTGGCATTTATGATTAAAATTTTGGACATACCATGCATTTAGAGAAAAGCAAAACAATTAAGTTAGTCTTGCTTTAAGATCAGCAAGTCCCTATCAGTTTGGTTCAATGTGTAGTGAGGATCCTATAACTCATCTGTTCAGTTTTTATTAGATCAATGGATTCTCTAAGGATATAGAATAGAACCCCTTTACACTTCCCTCCACCAAAACTTGAGATCGCATAAAATATCAATAAGTCATTGCAACCAAAGAAATCAGTCCCCTACTGCTGACCTCAGCTAATTCATTGACGCAGAGACAACTACAGAATCATGCAAGTGAGCATACTTTTAGAAATTCATACAGTGAAGAGTGGATGCCATCAACACATTTGATATCTCTTACAAGGCTGGGTATAATGACTACAAAAATGTAACCACCACTTCCTTAAAGAAGTACAGAGGCTCTATTTTCATTTGGTTAGAGATGTCAACGATAGTTATATAGATGCTTCAGATTGAGCATTATAAATTTCTTGTTTACGTATTACAGTAGCAACATGCTCTATTAGTGCTATTCACATAAAATGGTACATTACCCTTCACAAAACTTTAGCACAAGCTTGTTCATGCTACCGTAAAAATGAAACAGAAAGGGCTTCCCAGGTCCAAGAGGCTTAAAAAAGGGAAATAGATATTGAATAAACTCACAATTTTTGAGAAGATAGCGTGGAACAAACTATTATATAAAAAATATTCTCCTCCAATATAAAAAATTTCTAATTTAGTAAGAAAATATACTCCTTGGGGATCTAACTATAAGTTATATTGGCTTAATGAAATCAATTTATTGCATAATGGCAAGAATGAGAAGGAGATGCTATAAGGGGTCGGTCAAAGACCAAAATCTATTATCCAAAGCTGAAACATATTCTTTAAGAAGGGTTCCATATCATGTATGGAAGCAGAAAGGTTTATTTATGGCTTCAAGGGTTTGTTTGTAACAACAAAAATGAACATATACTATGCCAAAAGCTGCTTTGCATTTTTATATATACCACAAGATACAAAGATGCAGGCCAACTTTTCAGTGAACAGCAAACAATCGAAAAATCTTAAGGAATCTCATCTACACCTTCATATAGATCTCCATCCCAAATTTTTTATGCTTTTACATTTTTAGTGGCATGTCATTTTTACTATGCTTTTCCGCAATATGCATACCAGAGAGGCTTATCCTGGTTTTTGCAGACACAGGCATACAATATATTAAGCTACCATACAATTTTTTTGGCTAAACAGAACTTAGAGAGCAATTTATAATGGATGATGATCAGTGAATAGGACAAGATCAATTCTCAGAAAAGGAAGTCATGATATATCTCCCAAATAAACAAGTTCAAAATGACATGCCACTACTCATCAAGCATAGTATTATGCCTGATAAAGAAGTATCTTACCATCATCTGGTTTCTTTACAAACTCTACTCCAAGACTTTCAAACCTCTCGCAGGCCTTGTAAGTGTCATCAACAGTGATACCAATGTGCCCTGGAAACCAAAAGATGACAAATTACTAAATTTTTATTCAGCTCTATTGGATGTCAAACCAAGATTCTAAGGAGAAAATTTGACAAGTAAACAGTTGACTTGACATGAAAACTAACAATATTATGGCATTGGCAGATAAATGCAACAGTCTACAGAAATTAACAAACAAAAAAAAAAAAAAAAAAAAATTGTATAGGCATGTAATTCCTGTACTGATCCTCTGCTTCGGTCACCATAGGAAGTAAAATGGTAGCGAGTATCAACCTACATAAAAGTGCATAAACCAACAAAAATGGACCCTCAAAACCAATTACCAATTAGAATAAGGACTATTATATACGTCTTCCTTCATATAATATCATTAAAAAAATTTCCCAAAAGGACAAAGCAGCTAATTTTTTTAATGCGTTTCGCATTCTTAAGATGTTAAAGATAAAAGCATTTTCTGAAGGATTAAATATGGATTCATCAATCAGATCAATTAATGTGGTATAAATTTCAATAAACTAGCACACAAAGTAATAGTGCAGACTCTCCTAACATACTTTCATCAACAATGAGCAGAAAAAAAGAAATTTTTCTTTGCCATTACATTGGCTCACAATGAGGAAGACACAATTATCTCAACCAAACGATGTAAGTTACATACCAAAGCCACGAGGTTCTGAATTTCCATTATGATAACCTTTGAATTTGGGATCACTTTCAGTTCCCCAATTGCTGTACAAGTTTTTAAAAAATAGAAAAATTTGGTAAACAAACTCTAAAGAACGAATATTTTTGCATTGAAAAAACTATAACCCTCACTGTGTTAGCTCAATTGTAGCTGGCCTCCCGAAGGTCCAAACTGTTTTATCAACTGGGTCACTTGGAGCTGTTGCAGTATTCTACACCAACCAGAGAAGAAAATTTACAGCAAATGTCTTCACATTAACCAAAACATATTTTTGTAAACGCCCAAGCTTTAACATTGTGAATGAGTATTGATATTCTAATGGCACGTTTTAAGGAACGCTTGATACTCAGAACTTTGAAAAGACATAAATCTTAATGCATCTATGCAATTTCTGATGGATTGAAATTGTAACAAAGTATAATTTTAAGACTCTCAGCAGCGAGATTCTTTTACAAACAAGTGCACTGTACCCTAACCATAGAACCATTTATAATATGATATACACGAGATTGAGTGCTAAACACAGGATTACAGATGTCTTAAAAAACGGTAGAAGTCTGCAAACTTCTCACTGCTACGATGTTGCTTATCTTACCTCATAGCCTAAAAAGTACAGGCTGAACTTCATTTCAGGGAAATCCAGCCTCTTAAGTAGCCTGAAATATCCAGGAAGGACTATTAATCTTTAGCTTTAAAAAAAAGAAAAAAAAAAAAAAAAAAGAACTTAATTGGCAACTAAAAAAATTGAAACCTAGTTTTCCCGTAGGAGTAAAAAAAATACATGTCCCTCAAATGTACTGTACACAATCAATTAAAAGAGTTAACTAGATTTTAAAACCATTTTAAAAGTTGCAATATGTTCAAATAAGAATCCACAACACAGTGCTTACGACATCCCCAGCACGCGAGAATAGAAATCAAGACTGACTTTGGGGTCCTTGATTCGAAACATCTGCAATTACCAAAAAAAGGAAAACACACTTAGCGAAAACAAAATATAAAATTAAAAATGAAAGTAATATGTATTAAGTGAGCTTACGGTTTGTTGCATAAAGTATCCTTTGGTGGCCTCATCCGGAGTGGTTTGAAGACCGGGGTTATTAGCAGGCGATTCTTTGGGCTCTGAAGCCATTGAGAACAAACGAAATCGACTAGGAATCTGCAAGGAGTCAAGAAATAAAATAGAAATGAGAATATCAGAAGAGTGAGTGAAAATAAAATTATTTTGAGTGTTAAAACCTTAGGTTTTGGGGAGTTAAAGAAGGGAATTGAAGAGAAAAGTGGAGTAGTCGATGTGGTAAATCGAAAGCGAGAAAGGCGTGATAAGGTGGTGGTGGTGATTGAAAATGAAGCCATTTTATTAAATTTTTGTGAGCTTATGTGAACTGGGTTAGAAAACAAAAGATAAAATATTTACCTCAGCGAATAAAAGCCAGAAGTGGTGTGTTAATGTTTCATGCTTTGGAGCTGGTTATTTACGCCTACAATAACCCAAAATCATTGGAATTTGTTAAGATACAGAATTGATCAAAATTTTAAATAATTAGTAACTGTTACAAGAATTTGGACCCTAATAACATTTTTGTTAAGTTTTCAAAGATATATTGACACAGACACAGGATATCTATACATAATTTAATGTCAAGATTTTATCTTTTTCACCCACCAAATCAAATATGGTCTTCCAATTTCACGAGTTTTTTATTTTTCTGTGGAAGGGCCAGAAAGCACTCTAACCAACAAGATGTAATCAATTTATGGGTTTATCAAGCTGCCGCTATACTATGTCTACACCTGTGCTTTTATTGTGTTTTATATATTTGATTGATTCTTTCAAAGCTCAAGTAATAATCATCCAAAAACTACAGCCAAAATGAGTTGGTAAGGATTATTTTAAGAGACAAGAAACTTAAATTAAATCCCCAAAAAATTCAATCATTAACAATTTGACACATGGATATCCATATCCATGAAAGAATGATAAACAAATTTGCCTTACTTAAATTTAAAATTTTGATAGAGAAATATAGAATTTACTCCTAACGCAGAAGTCTGAAACATAATTTCATCATCGTTGATTACCAAGCATTTAAGATATCGTTCAAACGCATCAATTCGCCCGCCAAATTCCTTGCTGTCCGAAAATCTCATATTGTCTACACAACACAACACATCTCCATCAATATCATCTACTATTTTTTTCACATTTACGTGCATGTCTTCGTCTCTCTGCACATCCAAAAGGAGATGCCATCAATCAAGTCTTAACTAACAGTACTGTGATTAACTTTTTTTTTTTTTTTTGGTTTTAATTCAATGGAGAAATCTGGTTATGGACGTGATGGTATATACAGGTCTTTAAGACCACGTTTGGTCCTCCCCAAAGATCCTAATCTTTCTATGGTTTATTTCCTCTTCCAAAACTCTTCTTCCTATCAGTCCAAACTAGCCCTTATTGAAGCTGATTCTGGTGAATCTTTAACCTTTTCCCAGTTCAAATCCACCTTGATCAAGGTCTCTCATGGCTTTTGCCATCTCGGTATCGGTAAAAACGATATCGTCTTGATTTACTCTCCCAATTCAATACAATTTCCCATTTGTTTTCTTGGTGTTATTGCTTTAGGTGCTATCGCAACCACTGTCAATCCTGTTTACACTGTCAATGAACTGTCAAACCAAGTCAAAGATTCCAATCCAAAGCTTGTTATTACAGTACCTGAATTATGGGACAAAGTCAAAGGTTTTAACTTGCCGGCTGTAATTCTGGGTTCAAAAGAAAATTTATCTTCGAATTCAAAGATTGTTACTTTTCAGGATTTGATTGAGTTATCTGGGAATGTATCAGAATTTCCAGATGTTTCCATTAGGCAGACGGATATTGCTGCTTTGTTGTACTCTTCAGGTACAACGGGTACAAGCAAAGGTGTCATTTTGACGCATAGGAATTTTATTGCGGCGTCCTTGGCGATAAATATGGACCAGGATCTCGCTGGTGAAAAAGATAACGTGTATCTCTGTGTGTTGCCGATGTTTCATGTATTTGGGCTTGCAGTTGTTTTGTACACACAGTTAGAGAAAGGCAACACTCTGGTGTCAATGAGGAAGTTTGATTTTGAGATGCTTTTAAGGACTGTTGAGAAGTACAGAGTGACTAATATGTGGATTGTGCCTCCGATTGTGCTTGCACTTGCCAAGCAGAGTCTGGTCAAGAAGTTTGAACTTTCGTCGTTGAAGCTTATTGGTTCTGGTGCTGCTCCTTTGGGAAAGGAATTGATGGAAGAATGTGCTAAGAATTTTCCTCATGCTGTGATTATTCAGGTAAATTATCGTTATTGACAGAACAAAGTAGAAAATTCTATTGAATTTTAAATTATAGTAGGTGGGAAGTTTTAGTCTGATTCAAGAAGCTCCATTTGTGGTTTCAGGGCTATGGTATGACTGAAACTTCTGGCATTGTTTCAGTGGAGAATCCTTATGTAGCAGGAGTTCGACATAGTGGTTCAGCAGGAACACTTGCTGCAGGAATTGAATCCCAAATAGTCAGTGTAGATACTCTAAAGCGTCTCCCTCCTAATCAACTGGGGGAGATATGGGTTCGAGGACCCAATGTCATGCAAGGTAGTGTTCATGACAATTATATTGTTTTCCTTATACTCTCAGTTTGTGGTTTGGGAACATGAAAAATGTTTCAACTTGTACGAAAATGTAAAGTAAAAGATCAGTACTTTCAAAATTCATTGAATTAGGAACTTGTAATCATGTTTAATTTCCATTAATATAATGTTTTAAGTTAGATAATACATGACAAATATCATTTCAGGCTATTTCAACAATGAAGAGGCCACAACACTGACCATAGATGAAAAGGGTTGGTTACATACAGGAGATATCGGATATTTTGATTGGGATGGACGGCTATATGTTGTAGACAGAATTAAAGAGCTAATTAAATACAAAGGTTTTCAGGTAACCTTAATATTCCCAGCACCTTAATATTCCCAGCCCTTTACCACTGAGTATATTATCTGAAGTGCTAATTATTGTACTGAATCATCTTTGAAAATGTTCAATTGATTCACATTAGGTTGCACCAGCAGAGCTTGAAGCGCTGCTTGTTTCTCACCCCAAGATATTAGATGCTGTAGTCATTCCGTAAGTAAGATTGAAAATATGTGCAAATTTCGTCTCTCCATTCTAAAAGTAAATATTCTGGGAATTGCACTGCTGGAAATTTGAAACATTTCCACCTTTGTAGATTTCCGGATGCTGAAGCTGGTGAGGTCCCAATTGCATATGTTGTTCGCTCACCCGACGCTTCGCTGACTGAAGAAGTTGTTAAGAATTTCGTTGCTAATCAGGTACTCTTACACAATAAGAAGGAAAGCAAAATTCTTATGCAGGGGTGTGACTATGCTTCATTTGTAGCATCAAGTTTAACATTTGGCTTGTCAAAATAGGACCTTCAATAGGTTTCATTTTTACAGGCTACGGCTTAGGATGTAGGTTATGGCATAAAATTCAAAGAGTTTGGCCATTTCGAGATCATAAACACTGTTGATGATCTAGTGGAAATCGTATGGTTCAGGGAAATTCCATGTTATCAGTTCAACTGTTCATGGAATAGAAAAAAACTTTGCCATCTGTCCTGTTTAGGGATATCCAACACCAATTCATTGCTTTCCCTAAATTATTAGTTCTTATCAGATGTTCCAAGTATGTGCATTCAACAATCCTATAATGTTCCTCTTGCTTATTGTTCTAATTTATTTTGTTGTTTTGTTTCCTCTGTTATAGGTTGCACCTTTCAAAAGATTGCGAAGGGTAACATTCATAAGCAACGTTCCGAAGTCAGCTTCAGGGAAAATCCTGAGAAGAGAGCTCATAGAGAAAGTCCGGTCCAAGATGTGAATAGAGAGAATTGTGGAATTGATACGACCATTACTTCAAAAAAAAAAAAAAAAACACCTTCTTTTCACATCCCCACAAGTACAATTCTGTATAATATTCAACAATAAACGTTTTTCTGTAATAAAATAATTTGAAAAGGAATCAGAATCCAGAATAAAAGTTACTGAGCTTTTGCATCAAGATCCGCTAAAATTGGATCATCAAGATCCGCTAAAATTGGATCAAATAAAGAAACTGATATTATCTATTAATGATTAGAGTAAACGATTATTCCCACCCAAAGATTAGCGAGAATCTAGTTCCCACCCTTGGTTTTATTTATCTCATATTCCCACCCTTCAATTAACACCGTGAATGATTTTTGGATTCTAACACAATACGGAGAGTGTAATTACCAACTACCCTTACAAATAAGTTAGTAATTTACTTTTTAACCCCAAATAGATTTGGATTTTTCCGACAGCTACAAGGGAAGGGAAAATAGGGAGAAAATGCTTAGATCCGATCAAAATGGACACAGACGAGGCTGAGAGATGGACGGGTTTTGTCGAGGATGAGTAGGGGAAGGTAGTGGTGGTGACGGTGATGTCAAACGGTGTTGGAAGCCGGCTAGATCTAGATTTTTCGGCAACCACGAGGGAGAGGAAAATCATTGATAAAAGGCTCAGATTCGGCCAAAATGGAGGCGGACGAGGCTAGGAGATGGATGGGTTTTGTCAAGGATGAGTGGGGGAAACTAGTGGTGGTGGCAGTGTTGTCAAACGATGCTAGAATTCTGCTAGATATAGATTTTTCCAGCAGATGCAAAGGAGGAGAAAATCGTAGAGAAAAGGCTCAGATTTCACCAAAATGGAGGCAGACGAGGCTAGGGGATGGATGAATTTGGTTGGGGATAAGTGGGGGAAGCTAGTGGCGGTGGCGGTGATGTCCAACGGTAATGGAATCTGGCCAGATCTAATTTTTTGCGACTGTCGCGAGGGAGGGGAGTGATGAGGGGTGCTTGTGAAAGAAATTTGAGATGTAAAGGGTTATTTAAAATTTTTATTTTTACTTAAGATTTATTGCAGTTCAAATTACTATTTTATCCTTTAAACGTCAGATTAAATGATTTTCTATTAATTTAATGGTGGAAATATGGAAAAAATGAAACTAGGGGTGGAAACTTGAAATTTCTCTAATCTTTGGGTGGGAACATGTTCGTTTACTCTTATTATTATTCTTACTAGATATAGATACAATAATGCTACGGACATCGTTTTTTTGCACCGAATTTTTGTATTGAAGGACGTGATATCCAGTTAGACATGACCACATTGTGAGTAACTGGCCGGATTCGCATAGCAGAAAAACGTAATATTTAAGACGAATCGATCAATTACATGAACCGAGATCCGAGTACAGATTATAACGTTTTCATGCATAAATTGAAACGTAAAATAAAACTGTATTAAAAACAAATCCATACAAGGATTTAGTTCATAGCGACGTTTGGAGGCTCCTCCGAATATCTCTGACTTTGGACACACTATTCATCAATTACTGTTCACCAGATACAGTTCACCGACTATTGTTCACCGACACTGTTCACGTGATTCTTTGCTAATCGATCCAATGTAGGATCGCACTCATGGAAGTCCACATGAAGATAATCCGCGGACAATCAAGGGCTTCAACAATCAAGAAAGAAGAACAAGAAAAATTTCCTTCTTCACACAAGAGTGTAACGTGAGAGAAAGAGAGATAGGGTGGCTACGGTTTTTGATTGAATGAATATATCACCTTGTTTTTATTTTCAGTTGCACTTATATAGTACAACAATTAAAACCCTATTCCACTTAAGAATAGTTATGGGCTCCAACCTTAGTTCACCCTTGCAACCAAACACACACTTTATGGTATTTTAATTAATTAGTTATTATTATTATAATTAAGATCAATTAATATATAATAATATATTAACATTTAATTAATAATAATAATTCATTTAAATATATACATAGATATATTTAAATATAATCTCACTAATTTAATTTTAATATTAAAATTAAATACAGGCAACAATTTCAGCAAATTTAATTGCACTGTGAGATTACCAAAATACCATTTCGTCCTGAAAGACGAAAATACCATTTTCACAAATTGATTCTTAAATTATCTTCTAAGTGTGTCACCTGTAGGCTCCTCATCATATCGGCAGTGTGTAGTATCGTGATTAACACCAATTAATCATCTCACTACATATAGACCAAGATTGACCCCTAGCAAGGCATCATGACCACTCGATAGATTCGGATTCAGGAAAACCGCAACTTGTCAACGATATGGTTACCGTACAATCAAATCATTTCATCGTCGGTTATCTCATCGAGACTAAGGTACAAAAATAGTGTCAACCTCAGATATCCTCGACATGTTTGTATTCAGTTAATGGACCAATGACCGAAATAATAAATTGGATTGAGCATCAACTCAATCCCACTGTGGCCACAGATTTAGTGTCATTGTCATTTACTAAATTACCTAGTAAGATAGCTTCTCCCGTACCCAGGAGTGATGAATCCTCTGTCGATCCACCATAGTCTCAATACACTTCTCAATATAGACAATCACTACCGTATTGATAGCTCTGAATAGAACTACGTCAGGCTAGTGTCAAACTACACCAATTAGTGCACAAAGTGTTTCGGTGATCTCAAGTCTAAGGATCACATGCACCACCATCCGTTAGAGGATTTATTCCATAGACACTGGGATTACCATCCATATGGAATCCTCGGGTGGGTCTGTCCAGTGAACTTGCCTCTAGCAAACACCCATGCGTTGCACCAGGTGGTCAGTAAACAACTTTGACAAGTGAGATCAGTCACTGCCTTTCGACAGGGTCATTCAACACTATGATAGCCTTATTGTATTATCTGTGTCCTTGGTCAGAATATTACTAGGGCTACGGACGTTTCTAGAATTGCCACCATATGTGATCATAGAGTTCTTACTATCAAGATTTGAAACACTTGATACTCTCGTCACGGTTCTACCATCCTAAGGACATATATCATTACATATAACTATGATTTACACGATATAAAAGAATATGCATTTTATTGATAAATAAACATTTATTACAGAGTCAATTTTTATAATAATAAATTGGCTCTAGGGCACCTACTCTAACACACATTGGAGACAAAATATGTCTTCTGTGAATAAACAGTTGTCCAACAATTATGGACACCCATCTATATTTAGTGGACGACCGTCCACCAATCTCGTACGAAAATAACAATGGACTCCTGTCCATAATATATGGATGGGAGTCCATTTCCTATGGATGGGATTCCATTTCTTATGGACGGGTGTCCACCTCGAATGGACGCCCGTCCATATAAAAAAAATAGATGTATGTCCATATTATATGGACGAGCATCCATTTTCAATGAGAACAAACCTTAAAATTATTTATTTAAAATGAGTGGGTAACTGGAGCAGATGCCCAATACACTTAAACAAAAAATCTTAGAAAATAAACACATTGCTATGACTCCCAAAAAATGGACACCCATCCAAAGTCAAGCCTTTTTGTCCAGAATCAACCAACATTGAAGGTGGGGCATCAAATATGCTTCTGCTATTAAAAAAAAAAAAATGCTTAGAATTGTGTAAGGTTGGGAGTGAATGCAAATGTGAACCCCACAAACATTTCAATATTGGCCTTTCAATTTCAATGTCCATTTCAATATGGACGGCTATCCATATAAAATGGACGGGCCGTCCATTATGTATAGACAGTATTCCATTATTGTGTTTCAAAATTTTATGGACGGGTGTCCATATGAAGTGGACGCACGTCTATAGTAAATGGACATCCATTCATATAATATGGACGGGACTCCATTGTTATTTTTGTAGACACTTGTCCATAATTGGCGGACAGTCGTTCATTCGTGATGAACGGTTGTCCATCATGGACAGACGTCCATTCATGAAAGACGAGTGTTGTCTCTAACGTGACTGCAACTAACTGGATACCACGTCCTTCGGTATAAAAATTTGGTGTCCTTAGCATTATTCATATAGATCAATATATACATCCATCGTGAACGTGGCATCCTCTCATGCAAAGCTCATAACCCCACGTGCCTTTAACTGTTTATTTCTCAATAAAATGTTCTCAATATCGGGAGTATTATTAGATACAACTTAAATTACCAAAAACCCCTCAAAGATTAAATTACCAAAAAGCCTTAAATTGAAATTATAAGAAACCTCTAAAAGGGGTGATATTAGATAAATTATGATAATAGATAGATAATAGAATATGATGTCAAGGATATTTTTGTTTAAATTTTATATTGATCATTTTTAAATATTATTAAATTTATTATTATTAATTAGAATAATATTATATAAATGAATCTATAATATTTAAGAATGATTCTTCCAAAGTTTACATAAAACGTTCTTACTAGACATTTGTTATTAATTATAATGAAAAAAATTAATATTCCAATATATATATATATATATATATATATATATATATATGAATATTAATTCTTTTCATTATAATTAAAACTCAATAAACAAAATATAATAAGGAGGATAGAATAGTACTATATTATATATAAGGGATATAGATGATATTTGCCCTACTCCTTCAGTCAAAACTTCAAAATCTAGAATACGTAGTCAAATCTAATTAACTAAATGAAAACGCCTAATTAATTAATTAATTCTCTCTTTGTTTTGCGATGCCATGAAACTATGATAATGCTACAGACACCGAGATTCTACAGCGAAATCTTACACCGGCTTACGTGTCCTGTGACTCACACCAGACATGTTTCACGTTCAAAATTTTTTTTTTCTAGTGAATGGTCGTTCATCAATGGACTCTCGTCCATATTATATAGACGGGAGTCCATTTACTATGTACGTCAGTAAATAGAATAAAAAATATAAACAAAAATTAGGGACAGCCGTTCATAGGTTATGAACAGTCGTCCCTAAAGATTGGACGGGCGTTCATATGTTAATGGACGCCCGTCCAGTAACAATCGTTTTTTAAAATTAAAAAACATTTAGGGATGGTCGTTCATCAGTTATGGACAGCCGTCCCTTAATTTTGGACGGGCGCCCACAAATAAAGATGCCTGTCCATAATGTAAATATAAAAATAAAAAAAACTTTGGACGCTTGTGGATGGACGTCCCTATCGTGTGGTTCTCATAAAAGCTTCAAGTTGACTCCTCAATTTTGTTAGAATTATTTATAATTCTTATAAAGTGGTCAATGTGAATTAAATATAATATAAGGTTTAGTAATAATTAATTTAATTGAAGGGCATATTGGTCTTTAGCCTTTGATGGAAAGGTGTGGTGTTTGCAGTTAATTAAATAACTGCAATATAAAAAGGTGGGTCCTCTCTCTATTCTTAAATATGCTAAAAAAATTTCTCTATCCATCAAGACAGTTTGCAATTACAAAAGAGAAGAAAGGGAGAGAAACGCTGCCTATTTTTAATTCAATCAAGATTCAAGTTTTAATTTTCATACTATGGAATCAGATATGTATTTCTTTTATATATATGTGAAAGTTCATCAAGTTTCAAGATCCTGTAACTTTATATTTGTGCAACTTAGGGCATAGAAACATGAATTGATTATTGATTCTTTGCTTATGATGAGTTTGCTTTTAAGTTTACATGTGGTATTAGAGGAATTTCAGGTTTAGAGACTGATGAATTTTCCATTAAGTTATTTTTAGGGTTCTTATGGGATGTAGAAATTAATTGGGTTTTTGGAAATTGTGAAATAGGAATGGTTTGGGTAAAATAGATTTAAGAACGTAGTTTGGGTTTAGAAATTAACAAATTGGAAGGCTGTAAAATTATTCTGAAGTGCAAATTTTCAGAATCCAAAACCTTTTTTCAATAAAAAACAAAAAATTTTCCAGAAATTCGGAATATGAGATTTACCTAATTTTTCCAGAAATTCGGGGTCAATCATTGACCCAACCCAATCATAAAAGTCTTATTACGTGAGCCCAATTTTCAAATCCATTAAGAATAACCTACAAAGAAGCCCAAACCTATAACCCATAAAGAAGGCCAATCTTTTTTTTGTCAAACGGGTCAACCCAAATAGGTTTAAATGGGCTGACCCGAATCGAAAAAGGGGTCAAACTGACCCGGTTAGGATCTGAGAAGGTGATCCGAACCGGTCAGTGGATTAAACAGGTTCCAGTTCAGACCATTGACTGAACCGGTCAATGGTTAAAGTTAACGGTTAACCGTTAAATCTAACGGTCCACCATTAAAATTAATGGTTAAAGTTAACGGTCAACCGTCAAAGTTAACGGTGACAATCAAAATTAACACTGAGGGTCGAATCAACCCAATTTTGTCCTTAATGTGTGTTTAGGCATGTGAAATGTATATAAGTTTCTAAAGTATAAGTTTCTTCAGAGAAAGATAAGTATGACAACCTTATAGTTATTATTTAAGTTTAATAACTATATTATGTATAATTTGTTAGTCACCAAAGTGGTCAAATTAAAATGTTTATCCCATAGATATCAAACTAAATAAGATTCAATTACTCATGATCATTAGATGTTTTAATGAGATGACATAATGTATTGGACATAAGTAATTTGAAGTTTATATGTTATAGGATAGTTAAGGATCGCCCAAAGGTAGATTAGTTAATCCTATAATTATGAACATAATCGTGGTTAATTAATGTACTTGATTAGGTGTGTTTAGTATATCCAAAGATAACAAACATGTCTAACTAAAGTACATTTAATTACCAATTAAGAAAACTTATAAAAGATTGTATCAATTAAGTTTAATTATCCTATATTGTTATTTCTCCCAAAGGAGATTTTCAGTATATATTTATGTTTTAATGATAATAAATTTTAATATCTGAATCTAAAATTATGTATAAGGTAGAAAACTCAAAGCATTAATGTGTAAGCATAATTTTTGTTTTTGCAGCATTTGCTCTTCACGCCTCATCTATTATTAAGTTTAATGGGTTCAATTATAATGAATGGAGTGAACAAGTCGAGTATTACTTGGGTGTTCAAAATCTCGACCTTGCACTCATGACGGAGAAACCAGATGATCTCACTAAGAACAGTACTGATGAAGAAAGGTCTTTCCATAAGGAATGGGAGAGATCAAATAGATTGAGCCTGAAATATTTACGGATGACAGTGGTGAGTGAAATCAAGACCTCACTTCCTACCACAGAATATGCTAGGGAATTTATGAGATTAGCCAAAGAGACTTCTCAGTCTGAAGCCGCTGACAAGTCCCGCACGGGGGCATTAATGAGTAGGCTGACCACCATGAAATATGATGGTTCTCGTAGCATGTATGAACCTGTGACTGAGATGTCAAATATAGCAGCAAGAATTAGAAATATGGGAATGTCTGTGGACGAAAGTTTCCTTGTTCAATTTGTCATTAACTCTTTACCTCCTCAGTTTAGTCCATTTCAAATTAATTATAAAACAATTAAAGATAAATGGAATATGACTGAGCTTCAAACTAAGTTAGTTCAAGAGGAGGAAATATTGAAGAAACAAAGAGTTCATTTTGTTAATCTTGTGGGCTAGTCTGGAGTTAAGAACTAATCCAACAAGAAGTATGGAAAGGGCAAAAGGCCACTGAAGATTAATGAGTCTTCTACCCAAGTCCATGAGAAGGATAAGACTAAAGAAAAGTGTCATTTCTGTAAGAAAGTTGGACACTATATGAGGGACTACCTGAAACGTAAGGCATCGTTCGAAAAGAAAGGTAAGCCTAGTGCTTTTGTACGTTTTGAATCATATTTATCGGAAGTTCTTTATAATACTTGGTGGATTGATTCTGGATGTACCACTCATATCTCTAATACTTTGCAAGGATTCCTTATGACCCAGATCATAAACGACAATGAAAGATTTGTGTACATGGGGAATCGAGTCAAAGCACAAGTTGAAGCCATTGGAACCTATCGTTTAATTTTAAATACTGGACATAATTTAGATTTTTTTAATACTCTTTATGTACCGGAGTTATCTCGTAATTTGATATCTTTATCTAAACTTGATTTAGAAGGATATTCTTTTAAGTTCGGGAATGGATGTTTCAGTTTATTTAAATGTAATTGTTTAATTGGTTCTGGTGTGCTTTGTGATGGATTGTACAAATTACATCTTGATAATTTGTTTGTTGAGACATTATTGACCCTGCATCATAGTATAGGAACAAAACGTGCTTCTGTGGATGAGAAATCTGCTTATTTATGGCATAAGCATTTAGGCCATATATCAAGAGAAAGGATGCAAAGATTAGTAAATGATGAAGTTTTACCTGATTTGGACTTTACTGATCTTGGCGTCTGTGTGGATTGTATCAAAGGAAAACAAACCACATCCATAATTAAGAAAGTAGCCACAAGAAGCACATAACTCCTTAAATTAATACACACCGATATATGTGGTCCTTTTGATGTACCTTCTTTTAGTGGTGAAATATATTTCATCACTTTTATAGATGATTTTTCACGTTATGGATATATCTGCTTATTGCATGAAAAATCTCAATCTATTAATATCCTAGAGGTATTCATTAATGAAGTTGAGAGGCAGTTAGATAAAAAGGTGAAAGTAGTACGATCAGATAGAGGTGGTGAATATTATGGTAAATACAATGAATCTGGACAATGTCCAGGTCTATTTGCTAAATTCCTGGAAAGTCGAGGCATATGTGCCCAATACACAATGCCGGGAATACCGCAACAGAATGGTGTTGCAGAAAGGCGTAACCGAACGTTAATGGATATGGTTAGGAGTATGTTAAGTCATTCCTCATTACCCTCATCATTGTGGATATATGTATTAAAGACTGCTGTATATTTATTAAATAAGGTTCCTAGTAAGGCAGTTCCAAAGACTCCTTTTGAACTATGGACAGAAAGGAAACCTAGTTTGAGGCACCTGCATATTTGGGGTTGCCCAGCAGAAGTCAAGATTTATAATCCACATGAAAAGAAACTGGACTCAAGAACGACCAGTGGTTTTTTCATTGGTTATCTAGAAAAATCTAAAGGGTATCGTTTTTACTGTCCTAGCCATAGTACGAGAATAGTTGAGACTGGAAATGCTAGGTTTATTGAGAATGGTGAAACTAGTGGGAGTGTTGAACCACGTAAAGTGGATATTCAAGAAGTCAGGGTACAGGTCTCTACGCCTATGACTTCTACAGAGGTTGTGGTTCCTATAGTTGTCAGACATTCTAATAACAATCAGGAAAGACAAACAATTGAGCAAACACTACCTGATAATTTAGTAATCAATGAACCTGTGGTTGGTGAGCCACATGAAGTAGTAAATGAACCACAAGAAATAGCATTAAGAAGATCTCAAAGACAAAGGAGATCTGCCATTTCTAATGATTATATGGTTTATCTACAAGAGTCTGAAATTGACTTAGGAATGGAAACAGATCCAGTTTCGTTTTCACAAGCCCTTAAAAGTGATAATTCTGTAAAATGGTTAGACGCCATGAAAGAAAAGTTAAAATCAATGGAATACAATGAAGTCTGGGATCTAGCAGTATTGCCTAAAGGTTGTAGAAAAGTCAGGTGTAAATGGGTCTTTAAGACCAAGCGCGATTCTAATGGCAATATTGAACGGTACAAGGCCAGACTTGTTGCCAAAGATTTTACTCAGAAAGACGATGTTGATTACATCGAGACTTTTTCGCTAGTTTCCTCAAAGGACTCGTTTAGAATTATTATGGTAATGGTAGCTCATTATGATCTAAAGCTTCATCAAATGGATGTGAAAACTGCCTTTTCTAAATGGGGATTTAGAAGAAGAAGTGTACATGGAACAACCTGATGGTTTTCCAATTGAAGGGAAGGAACACATGGTGTGTAAATTAAAGAAATCTATATACGGATTAAAACAAGCTTCCAGACAGTGGTGCCTCAAGTTCAATGATACCATTACTACTTTCGGATTTAAAGAAAACACTGTTGATCGGTGTATATATCTAAAGGTCAGTGGGAGTGCATTTGTAATTTTAATCCTGTATGTTGATGACATTTTGCTTGCTACTAATAATCTTGGCATGATGTATGAAACCAAGAAGTTTCTTTCTAAGAACTTTGAGATGAAGGATATGGGCGAGGCATCCTATGTTATTGGAATTGAAATTATCCGTGATAGATCACAAGGATTGTTGGGATTGTCTCAAAAAGCTTATATCAACAAAGTTCTGGAGAGATACAAAATGGAAAAGTGCTTTGCGAGTCCAGTTCCAATTCAAAAAGGTGACAAGTTGAGCCTTAAGCAATACCCACAAATTGAATTGGAATGTAAGTAAATGGAGCATATTCCTTATGCATCAGTTGTCGGAAGTTTAATGTATGCTCAGACATGTACCAGGCTAGACATTAGTTTTGCGGTCGGTTTGCTGGGTAGATATCAAAGTAACCCTGGAATGGATCATTGGCGAGCTGCAAAGAAAGTATTAAGATATTTACAAGGGACGAAAGATCATATGCTTACCTATAAGAGATCTGATTATCTTGAGGTAGTTGGATATTCAGATTCATATTTCACTGGTTGTTTTGACACCAGGAAATCCACTTTTGGCTACGTATTTATGTTAGCTGGAGGAGCAGTTTCATGGAAAAGTGCGAAGTAGTCTCTCATTGCTACTTTCACTATAGAGGCTGAGTTTGTAGCATGCTTTGAGGCCACAGTTCAGGGATTATGGCTGCGGAATTTTATTTCAGGACTTGGGATTGTCGATAGTATTGTCAAGCCGCTGAAAATTTATTGTGATAATGCTGCAGCAATCTTCTTTTCTAAAAACGAAAAATATTCTAAAGTTGCTAAACATATGGAATTAAAATACTTTGTCGTTAAAGAAGAGGTTCAGAAACAAAGAGTGACTATTGAGCATATTAGCACCAATTTTATGATAACGGATCCGCTGACTAAAGGGCTATCACCTAAGACCTTTAGTGAGCACGTTGAAAGGATGGGTATTATTGCCCGTCATGATTGATTTATAATGTATTGTATATGTTCCTTGACATTATGTTGTTAACATTATGTTGTTATTATCTACATAAAGCTCTTTATGTTTAGTCACTCTAAGCTCTTGATGTATTGTTTCTGATTGATATAAGTTATTCTGTTGTATGTTTCTTTATATTATGTTATTTTGCATACATGAATGATAAAGATGACAGAATTTGTCCTTGATAAGGGCGTTATTGTTGGAGCATTAAGAATTATTATAGATTGTTCTGAGTATAGAATTTGTAAAGTGATACATGGAAGGGAATATGTTGATTTAATAACATATGACCGCCATGATCCTTATAGATTCCTACTCTATAATGTTTATATCTTGACCATTTAAGATATGACCTTTAATTAATTATTATTGTGTACACATTATATTTAATTACTAAGCTGTAAAGTTTTATTTTTATGACACATGGACCAAGTGGGAGAATATTAGAATTATTTATAATTCTTATAAAGTGGTCCATGTGAATTAAATATAATATAAGGTTTAGTAATAATTAATTTAATTAAAGGGCATATTGGTCTTTAGCCTTTGATGGAAAGGTGTGGTGTTTGCAGTTAACTAAATAACTGCAATATAAAAGGTGGGTCCTCTCTCTATTCTTAAATACACTAAAAAATTTTCTCTGTCCATCCAGAGAGTTTGCAATTATAGAAGAGAAGAAAGGGAGAGAAACGCTGCCTATTTTTGATTCAATCAAGATTCAAGTTTTAATTTTCATACTATGGAATCAGGTATGTATTTCTTTTATATATATATATATGTGAAAGTTTATCAAGTTTCAAGATCTTGTAACTTTATATTTGTGCAACTTAGGGCATAGAAACATGAATTGATTATTGATTCTTTGCTTATGATGAGTTTGCTTTTAAGTTTACAAATTTATCAACAGAGGCATTTTTTTCTTCAAGCTGATATTTAGCCTCTAAGAGTTTCATTTGAGCTGTCTCTTCACGCAATAAATCAGCTAACTGCATCATTTCCCTTTCCTTCTCAACCTCTTCACGAACTACAGCAGATTCTCTCTCAAGTTCTTCCACTTCAGCTTAATCATCAATGTCTCTGGCTAATTCGTCACATGCTTGTTCAATAACCACTCTCGCTCTCTTCTCATTCTCAAGTTCTTTCACTGCCTTAAGAAATGATGCTTTAGTCTCAGCTAGCTCTTTGCCAAGCTTCGTGTTCAAACTTTCAAACCGTCTCCTCAAATTCCTTTCTACCTCAAGTTCCCCTGCCATGGACTCAATGGCAGCCTCAACCATTTCCATAGTTGTAAGTAGTCCAAATCTAGTTTTTAATTATATAGGTTTATCTTAAAAGATTTGATGCCTATCACAGGAAGTAATTTAAGATAATTGAAAGGGAGCGTTTGGTTCGGGGTTAAGTGTGATTACTGGGGTTATGTCATCTTATATTACTTAATTACCATGTTTGGTTGTCAAGTAATATAAGATACCGGTAATCTTTAAATACCAATAGTTACTATTGGTAATATAAGAGGTAATCGATTACCTCCATTTTCTTAGGTATTCGAAATTACACAGGGTTATCTTTTTTTGTTACAATTTTATCCCTTATTAATAAAAATTTTGGACAATAATACCCTTACTTTAAAACAAATTTACATAAATATTCTAGTTCAATTTTACCCTTGTTAATTAAAATTTTAGACAATAATACCCTTATATTTAAAATAATTTACAGACCACCACTCACCCAGCCACCACCGCCACTACCATCCAGCCACCACCACCGGCAGCGGCCAACCACCACGGACCACCGCCGGAAAATCGTCAGAGTCCTTGAAAAGGAACGAAATTTCGTGGGAGGCTTCAATATGGCCGTTTTCGGCCATTTCGATGGCTGAAAACGGCCATATCAGGCCAGATTGATGGAATTGGCCGTTAACGGCAGATCCCTGGCCATTAGCGGCCAGGTCTGGGCTAGATCTTGCCATTAACGGCCAGATCTATTCTGGTCGGAATAGATCTGGCTGTTAATAGCCATGTCCATGGCCGCAATCTGCGCTGATCTAGTGACTGGCCGTTAATGGCTAGGGATCTGTCATGGCGCCCGCCAGATCGCACGATATGGCAGCGCCATCGAAATGGCCGAAAATGGCCATATAAGCCTCTTCGTCATGGTGAGGTACTCACAGTGCTTTGGAGATTTCCGGCGGTGGTTTGCGGTGGCGGCAGGCGGCGGCAGGAGGTGGGGGTGATTTCGTCATAAATTAAAGTTTTATATAAGCGGGGGTGTTTTAGCTAAATCTGAAATATTGGGGGTTAAAAAAATTATTCAAAAATTAATAATAAAAATAATCTTATATTAATATTTAAAAGGGGGACAATTTAGTAATTTAAATAACATACCCACCAATTTATTCCCTATAACCAAACATATTCATATAACATACCCACCAACTAACCAAACACATTTTTTTAAAGATTTCTAGTAATCTTCTAAGGTAATCTATCCTCTCAGTAATCTAACATTCCTGATAATCTAACATTCTTGAACCAAACGCCCCCAAAGGGATATGAAAGTCTGAAAATGGGAATATATAAAGATTGAGATAACGCAACACATAAAAAAAACAGCAAAGCAGAAGAGCATAAACGAGCAGAAGATATGTTGGAAATATAAAAATACAAGTCGAGTCTCCATTCTTGTATCAAGAATTTTCAAAACTTACTGCCAAGGAACATCTCCAACTAACATCCAATCGTCCTCCTTGTCTTCATATGTTGCCACATATTCCCTTCCCTTCACTGCACTGTTTCATCAACATATATGATAAAGTTTATTCTAGTCTTACTTGGCAGCTTGGAGTTTTCCGGTTGGACTTTCGGAGTTATTGTTTACATGGGTAGTCGTCCCGTGTGACTGGTAGTGGTCCAAGCGCTGTCTTTGGATAACAGCGCTCGGACCAGAATGAGATAAACTATCTAATGAAGTGTTTTGCTGAAGAAAAGGCGGCATGGAAAAACAAGGAGCAGGAAGTGGTTGAGGCTGCTATTGAGTCCATTGCAGGGGAACTTGAGGTAGAAAGGAAGAAGTAGAGGAGACGGTTTGAAAGCTTGAACAAGAAGCTCGGCAAAGAGCTGGCTAAGACTAAAGCATCATTTCTTAAGGCAGTGAAAGAACTTGAGAATGAGAAGAGAGCGAGAGTGGTTATTGAACAAGTATGTGACGAGTTAGCCAGAGACATTGATGATCAAGCTGAAGTGGAAGAACTTAAGAGAGAATCTGCTGTAGTTCGTGAAGAGGTTGAGAAGGAAAGGGAAATGATGCAGTTAGCTGATGTATTGCGTGAAGAGAGAGCTCAAATGAAACTCTTAGAGGCTAAATATCAGCTTGAAGAAAAAATGCCGCTGTTGATAAATTGAGGAGTCGACTTGAAGCTGTTATGGGAACGTTGTGGACGGGCGTCCAAAGTTTCCTATTTTATTTTTATATTTACATTATTGACCCACGGGCGTCATCCATAACTAACGAACGATCATCCCTAAATATTTTTTAATTTTAAAAATAATTATTAATAGGCAAGTGTCCATTAACATATGAATACTCGTTCAATCTTTAAGAATAATCGTCCATAACTTATGAACGACCGTCTATAATTTTTATTTAATTTATTGATGAACGGACGTCTTGAGAATATCCGTCTATATACAATAAGCTCCTGTTCATATAATATTGACGATAGCCTATGTAAGTTAATAGTCGTCTATTATTGATAAATAACTATTCACATAAAAAAAATTTAAACGTAAAACGTGTCTGATGTGACTGTCACCAGACACGTAAGCCGTGTTGGATTTCGGTGTTGAATTCCAACGTCCGTAGCATTATTGACGAGACTAAAGGAAAATCCTACTTCTGAAATCGTCAATCCAAATCACATCACCAAATCCAGCCGCCCACTCATCTTCAACACTCGCATATTACTATCATTTTTCTCCTTCAAGGCTTAACAGTTCCTACACGACTCTCCAATGTCCATTAGCACAAGAAGAAGACAAAAATCATAACCTTATCTTGAATTTATCTTCATTTCTATCTCCTTCTCAAAAAAACTCGTCTCAGTTCACTAAAAGTTAACCAAATTCTCATTTTTTATTTTCATTTTCGCTTGAATGGAGAAATCTGGTTACGGCCGTGATGGTATATACAGGTCTTTGAGACCACCTTTGGTCCTTCCCAAAGATCCTAATCTTTCTATGGTTAATTTCCTTTTCAGGAATTCTTCGTCTTATGAATCCAAACTAGCCCTTATTGATGCTGATTCTGCTCAATCTTTAACTTTCTCCCAGTTCAAGTCCACCTTGATCAAGGTCTCTCACGGCTTTCGCCATTTGGGTATCAAGAAAAGCGATGTCGTTTTGATTTTTGCTCCTAATTCTATACAATATCCTCTTTGTTTTCTTGGTGTTATTGCTATAGGGGGCATTGCAACTACTGTCAATCCTATTTACACTGTGGCTGAACTGTCAAAGCAAATTAAAGATTCAAAACCAAAGCTTCTTGTCACAGTCCCTGAGTTATGGGACAAAGTTAAAGATTTTAACTTGCCAGCTGTGATTTTGGGTTCAAAAGATAAGTTATCTTCAAATTCAAAGATTGTTACCTTTCATGAATTGGTTGAATTATCTGGGAATGTATTAGAATTTCCGGATGTTTCAATTAAGCAGACGGATATTGCTGCTTTGTTGTATTCTTCAGGTACAACAGGCACAAGCAAAGGAGTCATTTTGACTCATAGAAATTTTATTGCAGCATCTTTGATGGTATGTATGGATCAGGATCTAGCTGGTGAGACAGATAATGTGTATCTCTGTGTGTTGCCAATGTTTCATGTCTTTGGGCTTTCGGTTATTTCGTACGCGCAGTTGCAGAGGGGCAATACTCTAGTGTCAATGGGGAAGTTTGATTTTGTGATGCTTTTGAGGACTATTGAGAAGTATAGAGTGACGCATATGTGGATTGTGCCTCCAATTGTGCTTGCTTTGGCAAAGCAGAGTATGGTCAAGAAATTTGACCTTTCGTCTTTGAAGCAAATTGGTTCTGGAGCTGCTCCTTTAGGAAAGGAATTGATGGAGGAATGTGCGAAGAATTTTCCTCAGGCTTTAGTTATGCAGGTACTTTGATGAGCATTAGTATTGTGAATTGTGTACTCAACCATTGACAGAATGTTTATATAGAAGAAATGTTATTAATAATTTCTACAGTATATTGAATGAATGGTTTAGGTTTGTATTACTTTAATTAGGTAAAAGATTAGTTGCAGTATTCAGGGTGTGGATTGGTTTGACGTTTCTGTCTGCTGCGTCAAACAAAAAATTGAAATATGTTTCAGTTCATTCTATTCAAGTCCTAAAGGGGGGCTTGGAGTAGAATAGTTATCACTGACTAGGAAACTCTCTATGGTTTCAGGGTTATGGTATGACTGAAACTTGTGGCATCGTTTCAGTGGAGAATCAAAGGGGAGGAGTTCGACACAGTGGTTCAGCTGGACAACTTGTTGCAGGAGTTGAGGCTCAAATTGTCAGTGTAGATACTCTGAAACCTCTTCCTCCTAATCATTTGGGTAATCATTTGGGGGAGATATGGGTTCGAGGACCTAATATGATGCAAGGTAGAGATTATGTTAACTGCTTCAGTTCAGTTTTACTCTCTACATATGGGCTCCTGGAGCATTAATATCAATTTATTGCCGAAATTTATAATCAAAAGATTGAATATATGTAATTTTGGAGAATACCTGATAGCCAAGTGAATTCTAGTTAGTATAAATGCAGTTCATGCAAATCCTGAGATATATTTGCACTCCTGTCGAATATAGCTGGATCAACCTCAGAAATTACCATCTCTCTCCCTAAGTGAAGACTAATTTGCTTATAGCTTTTCTAGATTCAGTGTCAAAGTTATCATTGAAAATTTTTATGCATAAGATATTCGTAAGCAGCTCTCCATCCAGATTATTTCAACAATCCTTGGGGTAAAGAGAGTTAAGTTTTTGCCCAATGTATACAAGTGGATAAGGTTCTCAAAGACCTTTTTCATTTTAGGTTAAGGCCATTGTAATTTCATATTGTTGGTTAATAACGAGATTGTTCATTGCCCAATGAATCACATGTAGTTATGAGGTTATTTCTCCAAAATGCATGTAAGTTCTTGCACTCATATTACATTCTGTGTACTCTTTTGTTTTGTTTTTTAAATTATGCATGACTGTTCAATTAAAAAATTCATTTCAGGTTATTACAACAATAAGCAGGCCACAATGCTGACCATAGATAAACAGGGTTGGGTACATACAGGAGATCTTGGATATTTTGATGGGGATGGACAGCTATTTGTCGTTGACCGAATTAAAGAGCTCATAAAGTACAAAGGTTTTCAGGTATGTTCATTTTGGTAATGGTGATTTGATGCAAACCATTCTTCACTTAGAACAACAGACTCAATTTTATGACTAGCTTTTGATATATTCCTAGTTATTTTTCCTCTGTATTTAGATTGTAACTTTGAGTTGGCTATTGCAGGTATATTGCTGTGTTTGTTGCTTATTACTTGGATTCCAACTCTGTACATAAATAGTGTTGACTTGGATTCTAATAATGATGTGTGCTCTAGTATTTTGTCTATTGATATTGATTTGTAGTGCTCATTATTCTACTAAAACATCTTTTCTTTTGCTTCACTGATCTAAAATAGGTTGCACCAGCAGAGCTTGAAGGGCTGCTTGTTTCTCACCCTGAGATATTAGATGCTGTTGTCATTCCGTAAGTATTACACTTAAAATATGCACCAACTTACTTGCACTATTCTCAGGGAATGTTTCAATGTCAACTCCTATTCTGTAAATACGTTATTTTAATTTTGAAGTATTTCCACCCATGTAGATTCCCAGATGCTGAAGCTGGTGAGGTCCCAATTGCATATGTTGTTCGTTCACCCACTAGTTCATTGACCGAAGAAGATGTCAAGAATTTTATTGCTAAGCAGGTAATGTTAACCAATAAAATATTCTTGGCTTGTCAATTGTATTTCATTTAGGAAGTGTCCTTTTGGATTGGCTATGGCTTAACATTTAGGTGACAGATGAAAATTCAAAAGAGCATGCCATTGTTATTCATTGTGGTGGATATTACTTGGATTCAGTTTCTGTTCTTTATCACTCAGATTGTTTTCAGAGAAGACAAACAGCTGCGGCATTTTGCCATATATGTTGTTTCGATTATGTTTGTTCTGTTTTATTGTTAGCAATGCTTCCCCAAATTATTGCTTGTTACACTGTGTACAAGTATGTATACCCAGTTGTAAAATGTTGTTTTTCTTCTATAACCAGGCACTTGATCTTATTATCTTTTTCTCCTCTGTTTCAGATTGCACCTTATAAAAGACTACGAAGGGTGACATTTATAAACGCTGTTCCAAAGTCAGCGTCGGGGAAAATCCTGAGAAGAGAGCTAATAGAGAAAGTACGATCCAAAATATGAATTATGAGTGTGTTAATAAGTCATGACTGACAAGAGCATTACACTTTGTTTATTATACCTTAAAAATAACATACTCTTTCCCACACGGTTTTTGATTTCAAGAATCGTCATAAAGGTAGAAGAAGACTCTGCAAGTCCAAGCTGCATTATGAAATGGCGTGCCATGAATTGCCAATTTGTTGTCGAGGAAGTTGATTCGTTGAATGATAATTTATTTTCATTTCTAGAATATTGTACAAAAGAAAACCCTCAAACAATAAAACAAGATTTTGCAGTTGGCAGTTCCTACTTCTGGTACTCGGAATATTGAATGCTTGGTAATCTAAACTTTCTCCCAAGGAACCAGAAGTTCATTGATGATGTCTTCAATGAAAAATGTAACAAGTTGGCTTAAATCAAACAAAACCTTTTCCTTCTGAGGGAAAAAAAAATCTTATTCAAATATTTAAGGAATTTTGCTGATGCTATTTCTTTGGTTTAGACGATTAACAACAAAATCTAGAGTTCAGTAGAAGTATTATGTAATCTGAGTAAGTCTTCAAAAAGCATCAGCAGTCACCAAATCAATGAAAAAAACAAAAGAAATTCAGCTTTTTATTTGTTATATTACCTGATTTGGTGGTGTTAATGTTTTTATAGATGGAAATGTTTTGTTTTGTTTTGGATATTCCAATAGAATTGACGTGAGAAAAGAATTATTGGGTTTTGATATATCCCATTAATGTGATATATTTCATGAATAGGTGGCATATATTTTCAATGGAGGTGACCCACTAGACGTAGACATAGCTTCATTGAAATGAAAAATCTAGAAACTTGACAAATGGGAAGGGACCAACTAGTTTGGGCTTTAAATTTGATATTGGCAAGTGTTATCGATATAATTATCATCATTCTTGACTTGGTAAAATAACTCAAGATAGGAATAGGATACTACTAACTAGTCCATGTTGAAAAATCTTATTTAGGTTAGATCACAGAAATTCAACTCTAAACCCAATACAATTTCCAAAACTGATGCAGAAATTGATGGCTTAGGCTCCGTTTGTTACGCTATTGGCAATACTAGTAAAATTAAATAGTAAAATATCATTATTTTCAAAATATTATTTTATATTTTTAATTTCTTTTAAATCCTCCTAAATTTATTAATTTAACTAAACACCTCCAAATACTTTTTTAGAAATTACAAAAACACCCCAGTAACCCATATTTACTAGTTCCAGCCACCACTGTCCAAAGTTGGTATAATGGCGCACCACCAGTTGAATCTGGCCGGTAGTACACCGATCTAGCTTTTTTCGACCAAATCTACCGTGGATCTGGTTGGAAAGTGCCAGATCTACGGCTAGCTAGTCATCAATGACGACGAAGATATGGTCGTCGTTGACCATCAACGACGGCCATATGTTGACGACCAAATGCGGCCGGATCTGGCCATTCTAGCCTTTTCCGACTAGATCCACTGTGGATCTGGTCGGAAAAGGAACTGCTACAGCGCTGACAGAGCAAGATCCAGTACCGGTCATGTCTTGATACAGCGACTCCAGCCACCCTCCGGCAGTGGTGGCCGGCTGTCCGTATTTAATGGGTGGGTTGGGGATGTTTTTGTTAACTTTTAATATTTTATTATAGTGGTGTTTAGTAAATAAACAAACATAAGGGGTATTTTTGTTAATTTTCAAATTCTACATCATAATACCCGTCCAATTTAACTTTTTTCAAAATATTATTCTAAAAACTATCAAAATAATGAACCAAAATGACCCTAAATTTTTTATTACCAACCAAGTGGAAGGAAATCTTTTCAAGTGAGTTAACTATAATAAACCATCATAGGGTGGTTTGATGGTAAAAGAACAAAATGAGATTTTATGAACTCCTGAATTCGAGTCTTCACTGGCGCTAATATGGATGGTCATTGAAGAGTTTATCTAGTCATTAACGTCAGGATCCTAAAAGATTGATTGAAATGTGGACAAATTAATCCAAACACACAAAAAAAAGAAAAAAAAAAGTAATTATAAGAAATGAAGTCGTGACATATATATGTGCTGTGCATGGAATTACAGAGGGTTAGGATTTTAAGTCAGTTCAAAAGGTCTAGTATTACAAAGAAAAATTAATTAGGTTCTCACACTCAATTTCTATTTTTTCTCTGAAGATAACCAAAAAAAAAAAAAAAAGATTAATAATAAGCTCCCAGTTAAAATGACGAGACGAGACTGCGAATATCGTATACTCTTGGGAAAAAAAGAACCGATGATAAAATTACTTTGTGGCTTAAACCTCTTAAGAAATTTCATTAAGAAGAGTTAGAAGTCAGGTGATACTGATAAATGTCCTTAAATTGTCTGCACATATATATATATATTGTAACCTACTAACTGTGAATCATATTTGGTTCTGCGAAAAATCGCAAATAGACGGCATCATGTCGAATTGAGCCCCATATTTATGTTAAAGAGGGATCTTCTTCAAGTGCTATATACTCAGCACTTGTTTTTTGGTTTACCATGACAAAATACAAATAATTAAACTAAATCTCCCAATTAAGACGAATGTGAATGCGAGAGGAATCCTATGACCTAACCTCTGATTTATATACTTCCACAAAAGGTCTTAACAACTAGATAGGATATCTCCACTTGGTGACATTATTTGATAGTCCTGTAAGCAAATTCATGCTATATATATATATATATATATATATGGATATCATGCATGTTTTACTATCTGATGTTTAAACAACAAAATTAAAAACTGCTCCAAACTAAATATGTATAGTCGTAAATAAAAGAGACTTACCTTGACAAAACCTGAATACGCATGTCAGTGGTTATCTGATCTGTAATGCCAACGGTTTATCAGAATTCAGAAGCTTGCAAGCAAAACATACCATATTCAGCATTTGATAATCCTTGAAATATGGTAAACAACATTCGGATTATATGCGATTATATTTACTTATAAGATTCATAAATGAATATGGCTTTGATTTTATTTTATTTTAATTTTTTTTTTTTTTTTTTGTTTTGTCGTCTTTGGAGCAACAAATCAAGATATAAGCCAAGCAGTCAAACACTGCTGTAAAACATAAGTGGACGAGAATCCTCCTACTGTTTATTAAATAGGCCATAAAGTCAAAAAGCAAATAAACTCTCCTAGAATCCTCCTACTGTTTATTAAAGTATTGATGCAATGTTTCTCCAATACATAAAACCTAGATGTGTATAATTATGCTTACGTGTAGACACATGACAGAGAATTTAGAAAGAGTCAAATATGTAAAATGCAGGTCCTGCGAAAGTTAAGCTTACCAGATAGCTCTATATGTTTTAGTAATTCTATTTACCAAATACATCCACAATGGGGGATTTTAAGCAAACAATCAAATAATAATTATATTATTCTGCCTAATAATGCTATATAATCATTTTTTTTAATTTATATATCTTGTCTTTGTTGGATTCTGAATGTAATGTTGTATTTTGGTGCTTTCTTAATCATATGTTGATCTTGATTATATTCAGTGCATGTTGCCCTAAAGTACACGGCATAATATGCAGATGCTTACGGAAAGAAAATAATCAAGGGGTTTTGATCAGCGTTATCTGTCACTTTCTGGTCCCCCAAGTACTACCAGGGAAAGAAATCGTTAAAGAGAAGAAGAGACATCTAGCGTTTTCACACATTTAGTGCATTGTCATTTTCCAATTTTCATTAAAAAAAAAAATTTAATGAAAGTAATTATAGAAAAAGGATAGTTTGAGCATATTCCTTTTTGAGAAACGATGACGAGAGATGATCTTTGGATTTAGACCATAATGGCAACACCTAACTATATATATTATGCTAAGTACTGTTTTAGATAAGTAATGAAAAGTGTTTGAAACTTGTAGATGATACAGTTGTGTTAAACTTGGCCCTGAAAGTAAAGTATTTGCTACCCTTTTCTTGAGATTGTCTTGGCCGCAATCGGATGGTACCTGTTTAGTAAGCTAATTAAGTTAAATTAGGCAAAATTTATGTTCGTGAGAGAGAGAGATTTATTTTTACCTTGAAAAGCCCTATAATGTTGAAGGGCTTAACTTAATTTTTGAAGCTCCTTTTATACTGATCGTCATCGATCTAATCTGTGCATGGTTCAAAGAATTCTTGAGCAACCTATCTAAAGCGCACTAATCAAAAACTATAAAGCAATATTTCAGTAAATCTTTTAAATTCACACTCAAAACATACATGCAAAAACACACACCAAGAGGAAGAAACTAAGAGCATGCATACATACTTGGGTGAAGAAACTGTTGAGGATTCTATGAGTATTAGTGTATTACACCTTAAACAGAAAGAGATCTAGAGTATCTCAAGTCCAAATAGCCAAAATGGCATTCATCTGCATTTGCACATGCACCTTCTTGCCTGGTCGTCCTATTTTCCACTGTTTTCGAATCACAACCAAATAACACAAAAAGATGCGGGTGCAAATGCAGATAAAGGCGACATCTTAGCATCGCCACATCCCGCAGAGAGCTCGCTAACAATTTTCTCTTTTAGAATTTTCTTTTGTAAACAATTTTACTTGCTGGCTGCCGATTCTCTGATGATTTCTAAATGTTAGAGAAGAGATTACTACACAAAGGGTTGTTAATTGTTGGTTTACATTTATACACATGATGCAACAGTCATTTGTTTGATATAAACCAGGCCAAGTGATTCAAAGCCACCTTGCACGTGGGATTTGATGAAGAACTAATGAAAGAGTGACACGTGTAATTGAGAATCGGATAGTCCAATTGAAATGACCGTTTAACCGGGTGGAAAGGTAATCTATAAGACAACAGAAGGGGCACACTGCACACACAAATCACAATCAATGAAAACTAGCAGCACGTTGTCAGTGGGACCTCTCTTATCTCGCTCGAGACTCTGATTTGATAGAAATTTCAGATACTCAGTCAGGTTTTAATAATTAATATGAAATTTACCAATGTGTCACTTTTACGTGATTGAATATTTTAATGCATATCTTATTCTTTCAATAATATTATGTTAACATACACCATCTTTTCTCTTCAGTATATAAAATTTGATGATTGCAAATGTGATACAGATAATGAACTATATATAAATGTCTGAGTAAGCCTTATAATTATCTATCTCCAAATTAGCCTTAATATTAATGTTACTGCTAGTATATTATAGATTAGTTTTACTTTTTTTTTTTTCTCATGAGACCATTATTATAGCATAAGATCAAACTGACCATACTGCATACACATTAAGTTTAATTAATTTAAATGGAATACAGAATAGATTCACTAACAAATTATAATTTTTTCTTTTTATCGATAACTCAACCCATCATCATTGTCTCTTATATCGGCCTTATGTAGAATTAATAATTTTTCTATGAACTCTCTAACACGTGAACATAAAAGGAGGATTTATAACGTAATATTATACGATTCATACCTACCCGCCCAATTCATCGGTGTATTTACACTTATATCACAAAGCCCTCAAACATGTCTAAAACATGTACAGTCGTACAGACGTAGACTCTATACACTACCAAGAATGCAAGGAATTTAATAAAGTTGTACCATATGACTATCAACTCTAGGTTTTGCGCGCTTAAGTATACATGATATACATAAATGACAATAATATCATAAGTTAATAAGATTAGTTATATCGATAGATATATTCCTAATATAAAAACTTATTTATTATTATTATTTTTTTTTTTTTGAGAAATAGTAATTTATGTTAAAGATAGTATTTTAAACATATATCAAGATTAAAAATACATAAATTTAATTTAAAATAATTTATTAATATAAAAATTCAATATATATAATGCTATTCATCCCAAAACTCTTATCTCAAATGAAGTGTACTACGTTGTGCTGACATGCGAATGATTTGGAGAATAATATGTCAATATACTAGATAAGATAACATGTCATTTGGGAAACATTTTGGGATGTATAACTTTATTCATATTTAATGTGGCAGACAGATGTTATCCAATTTTATTTATCAACAGAGACGCTCAAGGATCAAATCAATGTGGAAAAAGAAGAGATAAAAACTTTGTTATAATCAATCGTCATTCAATCTATAGTAAGTAAAAATGTGCAAGAACTTACAATTGTCAACATAATGTTTAGAGGCAAACGTTAGTAGTTCACGTGCTCAATTACTATGAGGAGGACACTAATGTCGTATATTTATATTATTCTTATTCCTATGTATTATTTTGTTGTTATCTATCTTAACCGGATGGGCCAACAGGCAACAGGCGTATGGCTTTGCGCGAGGGGGCCACAGGGATGATCAAAACGGACGCGAACAACCCTACAAATTGGCCAGAGGGCCGAATTTTGGATTGAAGTTGATATATTTGTCATTGTTGAATGTTGATCTGCTGGTTGCTGCCAATGGGCCCTAAAGCCTCAATAACTTCCAGCTGGTTCATTTGTGTGTGAACCACACATGTATCTTGTCCTTCATTAGCCGCATTGCAGTGGCAATTTTTGTTCGTGGATTTTGGGGTTATAATATAATGATTGAGAGAGAGATTTAAAATTATAGTTCCTGAGAAATATAAGTTAAACTTTTGATAACTAAATAAATAATTATGAAAGACAAAAGAAATAAGTCAATGAAAACTACATGTTCGATTCATACATTTATTTATTTTGTTGTTGGTTAGTTCACGTTGGTTTGAAAAGAAAAGATTTACCACCAAAATTATGAAGCATCTAATTTATAACATGTAATTATCACAATTTGACTTTCCATATGAGAGATGTGAGTCAAAGAAATTAGTCACAAAAAAAGGCGTACTTAATTTTAAATGGCAAACGAGGGACATTGTAATAATACTATAGTATAAAATTGAAGCAGGATTTATTTAAATTTACATATAAACTTTGTAGATTTAGTACAATTAATTGAAGAATAATTTTAAACATACAAAGTTAGAATTTCAATTGATCCATTGATTTGATTGTACATGGAGTATTACAACATATTATAAGATAATTAAAGGTGTTATTTTCTTATAATTAATATATAAACAGTCAATTTATTTAACTTTATGTGCATGCTACTTTTATTTTTAACTAATAATAAAACAAATAAATTATTAATTAATTAACACTTGAAATATACTAAAGAACATTACATTATTTAGCACAAGAACATTAAGAAAGGATGCATATGAAGAATGAGTGGTTATTAATTGCATCCTGAATTCTGTCTATTATGCCCAATCTTTAGCTTATATAGCCCCCACTGGCGCTACTAAAGGGTCTCATCTCATCTCTTCACATTGTCAATAATTATTAATATAATATAAAATTCAATTTGTAACAAATTATGGGGCAAATAAAGTGAATAATAATATTATTTAACTTCAGATACTTTGAAATATACAAGTTAGAATGTATATGAATAATGTTTTAACAATTTTAAAGTCAAAATCAGAATATAGACGCAACAAAAGATCTTGCCTGCCAGATGTTGATAGTCAGATTGATCTATGGATCCATGCATGAATTTGCATGATATCAGGCAACAACGATGAATGAACTTGATAAGCCATTACAATACAGGTAGCTGTCTAGTCCATTCAGTAAAATATGCTTCTGAATTAGAACATCGTCGGTATATTGCAGTATTAGCTGGATCGATAAGTTTCATCTAACTTTTTTAAGTCTTACACGTTGTTTTGCTTGCTGCTGGGCCTGGGATCTGAAAATTAAGTTGATATATGAACACAGGTCTATCGTTTTCACATTTGCTTTAGTTTTGGCAGTAAGTAATAGGCTGAAAATGAATTAAATAAAATAATATTGGTGCTACTCATTATCATTATGCCTGATTTTTCTATATTCCACTTTCTACAAGTCTATGGTTCAATTGATTAAGAATCAGCGAGGACGACTTTTCAGTCTTCGTCGTGTAGAGATTCAAAAGATAAAAGAAAAGTGACGATCAACTTTGGAAAAATTAAATTTAGCAAGGTTGCTTTTACTTTCCAATCTAGGGCGAACTACTTATGCATACCCAAGGTTTATCAAAACGACAAGTTGGTACCCAAAAGGTTTTGAAACGACAAATAGATACCTTCCGTCATGTTCTGTTAGTGATTTTCATTTGATAATAGTGAAAAGACTAAAATGCCCTTAAAAGTTTAATATTTTAGTTTTTTATAAATTTAAAAATTTCTAAAAAACCCCCAAGCTTGCTAATTTGACTAAATACCCCAATATATAAAAAGTTTATAAAATAACAAATACACCCCCGTCACCCACAGAGCCTTCCGGCCACCACCGCCGGTAATCTGGCCGGAAAACAGTGTTACGACACGCACCCACCTGGATCGTGCGTAACGCGAGATCTTTCATTTTCCCAAGAAGATCAGGCGATCCGGCCTTAAAAGGCCGATCTACTACCGCCGCAAACCGAACTTGCCGGAAAATTGTGTTACGACACGCACTCCATCGACGTGTCGTAACACCTCGATCCGGCATTTTCCGGCCAGATCGCCGCCGAGGCCGGTAAAAAGGCGACGTAGATCCGCCTTAAAAGGCCACATCGGTGTGTTGCACGATCCATGGATGGGTGTCGTCGAACACAATTTTCGCCGCCAGATTCCGGCAGGTGGTGGCCGGAATCGCACTGTGGGTGGCGGGGGTGTTTTTGTTATTTTATAAAAATTTTATATATTGGGGCATTTAGTCAAATTAGCAAACTTAGGGGGTTTTTAGAAATTTTTAAATTTATAAAAAACTAAAAATTAAACTTTCAAGGGCATTTTAGTCTTTTCACTATTATCAAACGAAAATCACTAACGTAACATGACGGAAGGTACCCATTTGTCGTTTCAAAACCTTTTGGGTACCAACTTGTCGTTTCAACAAATATTGGGTATGTATAAGTCGTTCTCCCTCCAATCTATAACATAACATTTACAGGCCGATGAATCATACCCACCTATATCAAAAGTAATGATCACAATATTGACCTTTAATTTCTCACAAAGATTGGGACTTGTCAATTGTCATATATACAACAATCAATCATCCTCACTAGACGATGAATTTTTCTTTACAATAGCTAATGGATTCTATCTATGAATATGCTATTCTCTATCAATATTACGAATTTAATATCTTCTATTCTAAGCTTTGATATACATAAATTTATAACAAAATTCTGATTTAATTATTTTTTATAAAAAAATAAAAAATAAAAAATTTGGGGCGAAGGTTACAAGTAAAAAATATGACTTAATCCCAGAACCCAGATGCCAATCTTTATTCAATAAAAAAAAAAATGAAGAAGTCCAAAGATAAACCTTAATACGTACAAAATGGTGCTTATTTTAGGGCAATCAAAAGTCAAAACCGTTCAAATAATTTGGTGGATACATTGTATCATAGAAAATATAATTTAATTTAATAATAATATTATGATTCCCACAGAGTAAGTTGTTGGATTATTAATTAGTTTTCATGTAATAGAAAGATTCTTTATCGATGTATGGTTTTAGCAATCTAATCCATCCATATCAATGCTAATTCAATTAATTCCATCGGAACATTGATAGAGACAATATTATCAAAAGGATAATCACAAACACAGTAAATATGTAAAAGTAAATAAAGCCAATTTATATCAGATATTTAATAATAAGATTCATCCATCAAATGATACTACTCATTGTTGGTGCTTTTGAATGCAAAAAAGCACTCTGCCTTCTCCATTATGTTGATAGGATTGAAACCTATAAACACTTTTGTTTCTCAACAAAAAGATTTAGAAAGCTCATTAGATGGCATCAGCTTAAATGATTTATTTTACCTAACATTACCTAAACACCTTATTTCCAAACTAACTTAAAAAAAAAAAAAAAAGTTAAAATTAAAAACATTTTCTGCTTTTTTACTTTTTCCGATTAAAAGAGTGCATCGCAATATGGGCCGTCAGATTCTTTCACCCCCAAGAGAAATCATAAAAATTTTATTATCCAAGGAGTTTGTGCCCTTAACTTGAACCAATCCTTAACATTAATAATGTAGGCATCTTCATCTTCTACCAGGCTTGGAAATATTTATGAATTAATAATTTGAAAAATAAAAAATAATTAGATTAAAGATTAATTGGTGTGGAGGATAAGTGAACTATGTTTATCCATGAAAAAAGAAGACTTTTTTTTTTTTTTGTTTCTTGAAACAACTTTTTGACATACTCTTCCACATGCTATAACCTCACACCATCATCACATTTAAAGGAAAAAGGATACTAAACAACCTTTATCACATGCTTCCCAATCAGCCACATTATACAAATTAATTACGTAAATTATCCTAATTAAAGATAATATAAAATTTTAATTAATGGTTAAAATCAGTTCAGTTCAGTAGGTAGTGGAATATTCTCTTAAACTTTTATTTTACATATTTTTTCTCCCACCGACACGTGTAACTCTTCTATTCACCACATAAAGAAAAATTGGAATTTCTAATTTATGTTTTGGAAAACATAACATAATGTTTTGGAACGTTCCCATTTTTTTCACAGAAGCAGCCGTGTAGAAATTGATGGTATGGTGTGTGATGACATGTGGAATCATGATGTGGATAGTGTACCGACATCATGAATTTGCACGTCTTCATTAAAGGGTTGTACGTATGCACGTGCGCACTAAAGCGTTTGTAAATGCAAGGTCGTGCAGTCTCCTTGCGGCCCTCTACATTGCAAAAAAGCCTGACACCCCAATTTTCTCCACCAAGGTTTGGCGAATCTACCCACCCCTCATTTCATATATTGCAATTCTCACCTTTAAATTAACATAAAACTGTTTAATTTAACAGTTAAAAAGGTAAAATAGTCATTTTAAAGAAAAAAAATTTTAAAATAACCCTTGACTTCTCAAATTCACCCCATCAACGATTTCAGGCTATTTTGGCATATTCGCGGCACAGTCAACCTCTTTCGACACTATCGTTACAATCCCCTCAACCCCCACATCAAAACCCCTAACCTCCCCGCCTGATTGAACCACCAATCGCTGACCATCGCTCTTAGTTTCAGTCGATGTTTTATCCAAATTTCGGCAGGTCACGACACTAGAAACCACCCCTAACACCACCAATAGCATCACCGACTTCCCCTATCAAAACCCCCAACATCGCCAACCGTAATTGCCAGATGATCGCCAACGCCTCCCCCTTAGGTTTTCGCATTTTTTTGCACCTTTCTAGCCAAATTCTGACACCTCATCGAGGTGCTATTGGGTGAAAAAGTTACAGGTTTTGGTAAGGAGGATAAGGGGATGCTGATGGTGGTGTTGGGGAGGTCCAATGGTGTTAGAATTATATCGGATTGCTGGCTTGGCTAGGATTCTCTAGGGGTTATTTGAGAGAAATTTGAGATATAAAGATTATTTGGAGAGAAAAGTACCGATGTTAATTTGAGGGTGAGACCTATAATTTATGAAATCAGGGGTGGAAACGGTAGCTTCGCCAAACCTTGGGTGAGGAAATGTGTTTACTCTTTCTTTCAATAAATGCATTTCTGTTTCTTCTCTTACTTCGAAATTTTTAATGTATAATAAATTCAGTCAACCAACTCACAATTCACTTATATAATATTATAATCGACTGAATAATTAATAAATAACATGATAATGTTAGATTTTCTTATAATGATGAAAAGATTAAAAAAAAGAGGGGGTGGTGCGGGGTAGGTAATATATGTGTGGTTGTTTGGCTATCGCCGGGTGATAAGAGTTTGAGTTTATGAGTTTAAGAGATTATTAGGTCTACTTCTCAAGAAATTATGGGTTTGAGTTTTCTCACGTATTAATAAGGATAACTATTAATACTTTTATTCGATCGATGGTTTCAAGTAGAGGTGTCAGTTGAGTCGAGCCACTCGTGGTTTGGTAAAAGCTTGAACTTGGCTAGGCTAAAGTGTCGAGTCGAGTTTGAGCTATTTCAGCTTGACTTGAGCTCGAGTTCGAGCTCAAAAAGCTCGATTGGAAAAACGAAAAAATGAAGAATTAGAGAGTTTTTTTGGGTGAGCTCTTAAACTTTCAGTTTCCAGCTCAAATTTTCAAACTCGATATTGAAGTAAACAAGTCGAGCTCAATTAGCCCTAAACTCGACTAGGTTCAACTTGTTTACATTGGAAGATTAGTTAAAGTCATCAATATAAATAAATATATATATATATATAATTTATGTTTTTTCTGCAGGACAAATGGTACCTTGTGCGAATCCAAGCCATAGTATATACTATGGCTTGGATTCGCACAAGGTACCATTTTGTCCGCAGAAAAAACATAAATTTGAATGAATGAAATCATAGTCAATGGTGCAATGAATGAAGGAGGTACTATTACTACGTAGCATTCAAAGCAACACAAACTAAAAGAGACCTAGAGAAGGTAGAGAATGAATGGCAGGAATGCAATTAAGATAGAAAACAGATGGTAAAAAGCTAACATAAGTGGAGAGAAAAGTAAAAGGCGAATAAGAAAGTGCCTGTGGCTGTGGAGTGGAGCGTTATGATTTGCAGCAACCCAGAAACCACAAAGTTGGCGCTGAGAATGTTCGAGGAAATGCATCAACCACAAAAAACGACAATGAATAAAACTAAAAATGGGAAATTGCAGAATACAAAAGGGTGAGAGAATACACCTAATAAGGACACATACACACACAAATATCAAGTTAAGCGTGTTTCGCAGGTTCATAGTCGTATCCTTTGTCAATAATTGGTAGGTCCACTCTTAACTCTTTCTTTCTTGTTTTGTAATGTGGGACTTCACTGCCTTCTACTTAAATCATCATTCCAACTGTTTTAGTCATTACATTATTACAACTAGTAGTTTTCTTTTTTGTTTAGCTTAATGCTTTTTACTTTATTTCTATTTTATTATCAAATTGGTAAATCTTATTATATACAATGACTAATAACCATCAATTCGTTATTTATAATAAAGAAAAGTAATACCTTTCTTGAGTAAACGGCTAATTCCCACCCAAGGTTTGACGAAATCCTAGGTGAGTACCACAGGTTCCATTTATTCCAGATTCTCACCCTTAAAGTAACAGTGTTATGAACTTTTAGGGTTTAGGGCGTGTAATTACCATAATGCCCTTAACCCTAAATTAATAAATTATGTTTTAACCCCTAATTTATTAGAATTATAAAACTTACCATTTTATTTTTAAATTATATCAAAAACACCCCCGGTCATTACACACCCTCATGAGCTTGACCCGATCTGGGTTGTTTCCGACAACGTCGAACGTGCTGGTCACTCCATCACCTTCCCCGTATTCCATCGTCCAAAACTCCTCTCATTCCCGACTCATTTGCCCCTCCAATCGCCGGCACCGTTAGACTTAGGGTTTTGATGTTCTTCACCGGATTCTGGTCGATTTTGGAGGTGAAAATCCAATTGGACACCACCAATGAAACCACCGTATCTAGATCTATAAAATCCCCATGTCCCCAAAGAATCGTCTCGTCGTCATTCGCCGGCCGAGAGTTTGTGTTCTTCGGCCGTTTTTCGATGAAGCGGTGGACGGCAAACGGTGAGCTGCCGTGGCTAGAAACGTTAGTGGTTTTGTAGGCGAGGATTGCAGGAGTCAAATGGTGGTGACAAGGGTGATTTTGGGTGGAAAAATCGCCGGAAAAAGAGCGAAAAACGGTGGTGCGCTAACGTGCGAGGACGCACAGCGGTGGTCTGCTAACGTGCGCCGTGCATGTAAAATGACCAATTTACCCCTTTACCGTTATATCAAACGTTTTTCCGTCACTTTAAGGGTGGTAATCTGGAATAAATGAAACCTGTGGTACTCACTTGAGATTTCGTCAAACCTTGGGTGGCAATATGTCGTTTACTCACCTTTCTTTTAAAACTAGGTTATCATGCAAATAATTAATGTATCAATTTAAGTTAAATATTTTGAGTTACTATAGTCCTATTCATATGGTAACCTTTACATAAGAGTTTTTCCCACCCAAAATAATGGTTTGATTACACTTTCACACCCATATACTTTTAAAATACCACTTTATTATTCAAATTTATATTCCGATGACGAACAAAGAGCAAACTTAGTCAAAACTATTAGGATTTTTGAAGAGAGGAGATCGATGAGTCTTTTAGTGGTTGAGATTGATCGATATTTGACTTAAGAGGGGTAATTGTGTAAATCATAATCACTCGATTGTCGATGATTAATGGGGTCGATACAAGTAGAGTTTGAGAGATTTTGGTAAGTGATGATTGAAAAAGAGAATTGTGGTGGTATAAGATCATAACGATATCAAAATCGAAAATATAATATATATTTAAATAATAAAATAATTTTTTAAAAGTCTCTAAGTAAGGAAGTGTTATTAAAATATTTTTCCAGTGGAAAAAAATTGTTTCTCTTCATTTTATAATAATAATAGCTATCTTTTGGACACATAATGAGAATGAAAATAATTTGACGTGACATTAACATAAAAAGATAATGTTTCACCAAATATAGCAGCATAGACGTGAAGAGTAACAAACCGGTGAAGGCGGTGATGATTTATGAAATCCTTTCTCATTTCAGAGGCGGAAAAGTGATAATAAATGAAATGTAATATCAAGTTGGTGCGATTAGGTGCGCATCAAATGTGTATAGATTTATAATGTTATACTTACTCATCATTTTATTATCTTATTATCTTTTATTAAAATTATATATAATACTCATACTATACATATGATATCTATATTATATTTTTTATTTATATAAAATAATAAGAAAGATTAATAAAACTGTAAATAAACATAATATTATTGAAATGAGATTGGAGTTGGTGAGTGAGAGAGAAAGAGAGGGGTTGGTGTGGCCAGATTACAGAATCTTCCAGATCATTTAATTTTTGTCCATCTCATTCTCTCTGATTTTCAAACCAGGGACAAACAGTTAAACTCTGAATACGACTCTTCAGACCCGTCCACATCTAATTGGTTACATATCACACTACACCACCACTACTAATCTCAATTAATTAATTAAATTATTACCAAACTCATACACTACAAATTAAAACATAAAAACTTTGTATAACAACACATAAGAAATTATTATCAAAATACATAAACCGCAAAGTACCATTACTAAACTAGATTAAGAGCATTAACCCAAAATTTCCCCCATTATTTACAATTTTCGTTTTTCAAATCTCTTCTTCCTATAACATCACATCAATGAACAAGCATTCGGGTTTTCATCGCTAAACATCTGGGGAGCATGAGGAGGCATTTGTCCGACCGGGACCGGATACGGGTACCCGTATTCGTGTCCACTCACCGGGTATCCACTCAACGGATACGGGTATCCATAGCCCAGCCCGGGTAAACCCACCATGTGCTCCATTCTGTTGCCTTCCATTCTCCCACCGCCACCTCCTCCTCCTCCATTCTCAGCATCATCTTCTCCGCCCTCATCACCACCGCCACCTTTCTTCTTCTTCTTACCACCACCGTTGGATTCTTTCTCCTCCTTTTCTTTCTTAGGTGGCACGATCTCAACGGGCCTCTTCAGTCTCTCCTTCAGAGTCTCAGCCAACGCTTTAGCGTCCATTGTTCCTTTAACAGTCACCAGGTCTTTCTGCCTGTCCACTGCCATATCCAGCACTCCTGTAATTAAGTAATCAACGTTAAATTATATACATGGCCAACATAATACGGAGACATTTAATACGGCGCCGTAACAGCAACGGTACGGAACATGAGTAGCAATGATCATTCACTCAAACTCACCTTTGGTTTTTAGCACAATCTTGTTAATCTTCTCGATGCAACCCTGGCAGTGAAGGGCCAGCTTCAAAACCGCCGTCGTCACCGGAGGCTGTTACCGTATAATAGAATTAAATTAAATTAAGTTAATTAACTAATACAACAAATACAAACAGTTAGATTAAAATAATACATTAAACAATCATTTACTAACAGAAGCAGAGCGGTTACTTAAAAAATAATAAAAATAAGATAAATTTATATAAAAATAGAGAAATCAAAATAGAAAATAGAAAAAAAAAAATTATTAGCAAAAGAAAGAACAGACCTCTTTGGGTTTTTTGTCATCAGAGGGTTTGTCTTTGGATTGGTTGTCTGGTTTCGGGGCATTTTCTTTGTCTTTGTCTTTCTTGGGTTGGGGAGAGATGAGGTCGACCTTCTTCTTGATTTTTTGCTCCAGTTTGTCTCGGATCTTCGATGGATCCACTGCTCCAACTACCGTCAGTTTGTTTGACCCCATATCTGCTTTCGCTGACTCCACACCTTCACCAAACCGAACAATATTACTTCAATGAACGTTATATAATCATTCAAGAAACCACCATTAAATCTAAGTAAATAAGGGCAAATTGGATATACTTCCAAAAACGAAACAGTCAAAGAATCGTTAAAAACTAGTGAAGAAGAGTTTATAATGTAAATGTAACCTTCAAAACCCCGAACACATTTGACGATTTTGGAGGCGCAGCCCTCACAGTGAATTTCAACCTTCAACACCACATTCGGTGGACTCTTTTCGTCCTTCTTTTTCTCAGCGTCTCCTCCCTCCTTCTTCTTAATCTCTCCTTCATTCTTGCTTTCATTGTTGTTGTTATTGTTGTTCTCGTTGTTTTTGTTGTTCTTCTTCTGTAACAAAGAAGACCGAAGGAATAAGACCACCAAAATCAACCTATTTCTTATTAAAAATAAAAAATGAGCAGGGAAAAAAAAAAGTAGGGAGACCGAGTTGACTCACCTTTGCCATTGTTGTGGTAGTTGCCTATTGAGTCAGTTTTGGAGAGAAAAGTTGAAGGAAGGAGCGCTTATATACAGCCGGAGAGGAGAGATAAGAGTAGCACAGTTACAACTAACGATACAAGTTTGATGACGATGATGATGATGAGGTTTAATGTATGCATGTATGATGTTATGTTTATGTATGTATGGGTGTGGATTTCAAATTTTAAAAAAACAAAAAATAGTGGGGATGTGAATATGATGCGATGGATTGATTGTTCACAGATAAAAACGGGGACGTGGGCGCGTGTTTAAACCGTTGAGTGGGCTTAACCTTATGACGGTGGGATAACTGTTCATTGTAACTCGGCGGCTGCTGCTTCCTGTCGGTTACTGTTATTCTTACGAACATTTTGGAATTTTGTCCCGTACTTTTGTTGTAAAAAATTATTATTAATTATTTAATTATCTTTTACCTAGATCTAATCTAATGGCTCATATAAATTTTGAGTAAAAAAAACTTTACACATCATTCACACTCAGTTATTTCACTACTCTTACTAATTGAATAAACTAAGTTCATCATTCACAGTTTCACACTCAGTTATTTCACTACTCTTACTAATTGAATAAACTAAGTTTCTATTCAATAATGAAAAAATTTTAACAGTAATACTAGGCTCACACCACCATCTCACATCACTCTCTCACATTACGATGTGGTAAATTGCCATCTCATCCACCACATCATCAAAAAGCCACACAATTTCCCCCTAGATTATAAAAAAAAAAACCCAAAATTTCAGTTCCTCCTAAATCTAATCTCTCTCCCAAAACAAAATCAACGTCAAACTCTCTTCTTTCCCTAAATTAGAAATCTCTCTCAAAGCCCAAAATTTCAATTTTCAATTTACCTAAAACAAACCCCAAATCGATCTCAGTTTCTCCAAAATTTCAACTCTCAATGTACCTAAAACAAACCCCAAATCATATCTCAGTTTCTCCAAAATACAAATACTAAAATCTCTCTCCAATTTTCCTTGAAAGATTAGTGAACCTGATTCTTTCTAAGCCCTGCCCACACTTTCCTCCAACCTTGTCTCCCCCAACGAGCGTTGCACCTGTAAAGTGATTATTTCCCACTTGCTGGGTTCCAAAACGTTGCACCCGTAAGGTTCGACGTTGTTTTTGTAATTTGTTACAATTGTTGTTTGTAGACTATATTTTTCTGGTTTTTATTTTTATATTGTCTAAATGTTGGGGTCTGGGATCATTAATGTTTGCCAGGGAACGACATCGTTTAGTGGTGATGTCTAGATATACAACTGTTTATGAAATTTCTATAACAAATTCATGTAGAGTCAGAATCATTGCAGCGTCTATCAGCAGATTATTGTGCATTGTTGCCTCCCCAAGGTCAACTATTGCGGTGACATTACCACGATGGGAAGGCGCGCTTCTGATGCTCGGGATGCGACATGATTTTTTCTTTCCTATCCACCTGTATTCGACATGTTCCAGGAAAATCTATTCATATGAAAGCTACAATGGATCACATTTTTGGTAGCTTGCAGTAAATTTATTGGTAATAATGAGCTACTTTCATTTATTCAATTCCTTGTGTGCACGATAAGTAGATAAATTTTTTTAAGCTAAGAAGGTAGCTATATACTTTGGATATCCTTTCAGTTTGTTCAAGTGACCCAAAATCTTCTCTTTCCTACTGCTTATTAATAGGTTATGTTATCTTAACATGTTCTACATATATAACAACTCACCTAACCTTTTTATTTAAATTAGGTTACTTGATTCATCTGTCACTATAGCACTATTACGAGCTGTATTTTGCCATCATGTCTCATGAGACCTCAACCCTTATTCATCTCAATTTTTCAGTTTATTTCTTTAGCTCACCTTGCTGAAATTGATCCTTTGTACTAACCATCCATTATTATTAATTCTGAATGCCTAAACATTTTGGATGAAATGTGCAGCTTTTCCTTGATTGGTACTTCACTTTACTTCTATCACACTCTCTATGTTCTTTCACTTTGCATATGAAGTATGGTTTAACAATATGCAGTTGGTATGGTTGGGGGTGGTTACTTGAAGCATGATTTTTTAATTGTTCTTTTACTTTAAGTGGTATTGTTTTTAGCTTTTCTTTTTGTTGTGGTTGGGTCGGGAAAGGGTACAAGTAGGTGGAGGGGTTGAGGGTTGCTATGAGTTAGGGTAATCCTTGTTGGGAGATTGGGTTTTTTTCTGCTGCAGTGGGTGATGTGTCCCATGGCTGCTGGCAGCAGCTTGGCTTAGCCGGTTTCCCTTCACTTTTCGTGAGCTCCTGTTGAAGATTTTAATGGTTGGATTGGGTTTTTGCTTGCTGCAACTGCTTGTTTTGTTTGTCTGGTTTTTTTTCAAGATTGGGCTTCGTTGAAGGCTTGGATTGGTGGCTTAAAAAAGAAAATTAGTTTCATTAGTTTCTAGTTAATAAAGCCTAGTAGTTTAGTAAAGATACAAAAGTAATGCTATCTACAACTGTTCGTATATAGATTAAAGTGCTACTTATTAATTGAGTTAACTTGTGTATTTCACTCTTCCATTATAGTTGTGTTACATCAATTTTTATACAATAGTTTGTATAAAAAAATTTTAAGTGTGGTATTATTCTAAATAAAACAAGGTTCTTGAGTTGTGTCCTGGTGTAACTTAATATTAATATCAGAGTCTTCTCTTCTTATGTTGTGTTTTTATAAGGGGATGTGGTTGATAAGCTAACGGTTCAGATATTCAGGGACCCTCATCTTGAAATTGTCATTTTAACACTATGAGTTGGGGTAATCCTTGTTGGGAGGCTGGCCTTTTTTTTCTGTTGTAGTGGGTGATGTGTCCCATGGCTACTGGCAGCAACTTGGTTTGGCCTGTTTCTCTTCACTTTTCATGAGCTACTGCTGAAGTTTTCAATGGCTGGATTGGGTTTTTGCTTGCTGCAACTGATCGGAGGAGAGTACTGATACTGATCAAAACAACCACCTCATCACTTTATTTTCTTACTGCTGTAATGTATGTTGTGTACACATTTTTATAATATATGTTGTAATGTATGTTGTCTGCAAGTTTTTATAACGCAACATTGAGGTTCTATTTCATTATTGGATGAATTTTTCTCTTGGATGTACTTTTTATTTTAAGTTTCATGACAAAAAAATCTAGCAAGTAATTGAAGTCTTATTAGGGTGGAAATAAGAGATTATGAATGCATCATTTAAAGTTTGTAACACTTGTTTTGAATCATCTCTAACTCTCCTATGAATGATCACTTACTATCTTGAGTTAAAAAATCTGCATAAATTTATGACAAGTTACTAAGTGCTTTTGTTTATTGCAAATCAAACCACAAAACATAATATAGTACCATCAACAAAGATACATTTTTTATTCTCTACTTAATACAAGAAAACAAAAGAAAGCTTTTACAATTTCTCAACCATCTTCCTATACTCTGCGCACGACCCTAAACAAGCAAGGGACGCCGCCTAACAAAAGAAAGCAAAGGATCCAGAATTTACACCTTTTACACACCCCTTAAATAGCCAAAAGAAACCATCTAGGGATGGGAAACCAAAAAAGTCTTTACACAAGCAAGAGAACAGCAGTAGCCACAACACAAGACCCCAAAAACACACGGAGCAGAGCATAAAACGCCCTATAAAATGGGGCAAGACAAAAAATCAACCGAAGTGAATCAGCCATAGCCCCAGGCTACAAACCACAGCATTAACATCCAAGCAACAACACAGCAGCAAGAATGGACAGTCAACAACAAAAAAGCAGCAAGAACAACCCCCTACTGGTAAAAAAAATTGCAGCAATAGGGGAGAAAATGAGTCTATAGCAACGCACAAAGACCCCAACGCCAGCTGCCTCAATGCAGCCCTCACCTCCTCCCATAAAGCCAACCACCCCACCACCAAAAACACCCCCTAATCGCCAGTCCCTCTCACCAGCCACACAAACCACACACAAATGTATTACAGCAAGCTTAAATTTAAATCCTCAATTTAATGTATAAGAAAACACAAAAAATGAGGCTTCCAAAAATAAGTGCTGAAAATATTTCTCCCAAATGATCATAAACAATTGTGGGATTGAATATGCCAAACCTGAAAATAAACACAATAAAAGTATAAACCAATAGCACTTGATGATATTCGCTGATTGATATTGAGTTGCTTTTAGAAACTCATGGTTCCAAGATGTATACTCAGACTCGTCGAGCTTTCTATAAGCAAGTGCCAATGTATGCAACCCATCTTCTCCATATTCGTTCAAGTGCCTAGTAGTAACTTCCTCATACATTCTTCCATTCTTTGATAGCCGATAAAAAATAATGCTGCATATTCCAAGCAAAGAACTCATGCATGGTGGGATACGACAAGATGATTGTAAAAGTTCGAAAATTATCGCTAATATTGACCATTTGCCATTTATAAAACTCAAATGAAACCAGTAACAGCCCCCAAACAGTAGATGGAAGTCATATACACATTCAAGGCCTCTAACATGAGGCCAAATCTAAAAAAAGTTATGAGAATAACTTGTCAGCGCCTTTGCAGAAGAGAATAATCTGCCCATCCTCATCCTGAACAATTACGCTCATCTGCTTTCTTTTGCTAGTGAAATCCAACAAATTGAGAATTTTGTACTCTTTGCAAGATTCTCAAAAGAAATTAAGATGCTACGACACTAAAAATTCAAGTGAAATAAAAAATTGGTAAAAAAGCTTCACATGGAAAATTATTCATTTATATCCTCACCTTTGAGTTGGCTGTCCTGAAGAATGATATATTTCACGGATAAACACACTGGATTGAGTTCTTTTACAAAACTCAAAACCAAACTCCCTAGCAACAACAAGAAAAGCCCCTTCATTGGGTGACTCTGCTTCGTATGTGACATCGCCAGACTCTTCATTAGCAGCGAACAACAATATATTAAGGCATTCTGGATAAGAAGATATCAAGTAACGTAAACCTTGTAAATGTGCCTGCCTTCCCAACAGAGATATTCCCGGGTCCCTCAACCTTTTTCCAGTGTAAGAAGGTGAAGGGCTGGCCTACAAATGCCGCATAACAAGCAATTATTTTCCAAGCCGTAATAGTGGGTCTTGGCCATATATCTACAAATCCTTGCAGCCCACGATGGTGGAAGACAAGGAGTCACAAACTATTGTTGTCTTCTTGCCGTAACTGTGGGTCTTCTTGCTGTTGGATGTTATTGGACCGCTCAGAGGTCCATTGTATCCGACTCTATTGCTTCCGGGATTGTTGTCTGTCTCCGACCACGATTCGTGCCAACTGTGATGACTCTCTTGGATTTCCATTTTCAACTTTCTCTGAATATCTTCTCAGGATTTCTTCATCTTATTGGCTCTTCTTGGAATAATGAGGCTCGGCTCATCAAGATAAGTGTACTAGAGAGAAAAAAAAATTTAGGAAGAGGAGCTTCACATGACAGTGGTGGAAGATTGATTGTAGGGCAACTTTGAGAGAGATTTCTAATTTAAGGGAAGAAGAGAGTTCAATTCAGATGATTTTGTTTTGGGAGACAGATTAGATTTAAGGGGATCTGAAATTTTGGGTTTTTTTTTTTTTTTAAATTTGGGGGGAAATTACATGGCTTTTTAATGATGTGGCAGGTGACGTAGCAGTGCCACATCATGATGTGAAAGAATGATGTGAGAAGGTAGTGTAAGCCTAGTATTACTGAAATTTTAATAGCTGGGATGAATCCAACCAAAACACAGGTCCAATACCATTTGAAATCTCGTTAAATGATATAACTAGTTTTCTTAAAGGAGTGGGAATATCACCAGCGGCAAAAAGAAAAAAGAAAAATTAAACTATCATTTTATTTGCTCTTTGGTATTGATTTTTCCTTACACTAGTACAGTAGTACTGTACTATATAGTTCAACTCAACTGGTCAAAAATGAAATATTCACGAGATTCAAACAAATAAAGTTCAGTGTTATATCCAAGAAAACAAGCCCAAATGCTAAATTCGAGGCTAGTCACTTTGGTAATGGGTCACATGTTATGTATAGCTCCAGGCCCAAATATTTGAAGTTAATTGTATAGGGAAGTTATTTCCCACTACTTTGGCGGTTCCTCACCCACAAATTAGGCAAAGCTAAAGTAAATAAGTAAAGTTGTATGTTTTCATACTTCAATAATAGAAAAAATGTTTTCTGTTTTTTTAATAACCCTAATTAATTTTCTTAAATAATTTATAACGTATTTATATGTTTTCATACTTCAAATTTAAAAATAGAAAAAATGGTATACCCAAAGCCACTCACCCCTTGTCCCAACTCAAATTGCGAACGTTATGGATTGGGCCTCCTATCCATTTGGACTCCAAGGTCATTTGCCAGCAACAGTTTGCAGGGTTTATTTTGTTAAAGGACTAGACTTTTTAACGCCAATTTGCAACACAAATTTATAATTAATGTTTAGTTGCCATAAAAAATAAGTAAAGCTAATTTCTCATCCAGGTCCATTTGATTATATTGAATTAAAGGCTAAGAATTTATGTGACAAATTTGTGTTACGATAGCCTAACTTTTTGTTAGAATATAAATAAATTAAATTTTATGTCTAAACTAATTTTAATTTTATCTAAATTTTTAATAAACGTTGACCTAGATTTTTTTAATTGAAAATTTCAGTCCTTTTTATTTCATTATTAAGTCAAAACAAAGCATTGGGAGAAGTTATAATGTAGAAAAAGTGATTTTGCTTTTGTTGAGCTTCAATCACCCAACTAATAGCCAAACTGATCACAAGTTCATAAAATAAAAACTTTGAAACCAATTTAAATTAATAATCTTTTTGACAACACTAAGATGAAATACGTATAACTATTATTGTAAAAGAAAAAGATTTTACACTCAGTTTTGAAGTTATTAGGATCAAAATTATAGTGAAGTAAAATAATTTATTATCAGTCTCATTAACACTTAACATTCATAATTTCACTAATAAATGTAAAATAATGTATAAGTTATTTTTCATTATCTATTTTATAAAAACACAAAACCATGAATGCGTTTGGCTTATTATTTCTACCCATATTCCCAATCCTATTCCCCAAATATTGTTTGACACATTATTCCAGAAATATTAGTCTATTTTTTAATTATTTTTAGAACCTTTAAGTTTATTAATTTCATTAAATACCCCTAGAAAAAAAGTTTAAAAATTAACAAAAACACCTCTACCCAACAATACTTGCCAGATTCTGACAACCACCATCGATGGTAGCCGAAATCTCTCACAATAGTTACACCATCGGAGGAAATGGTCGGTAATTCACTGATCTGGCCTTTTCCGACCAGATCTAGTCAACGATGACCATATCTTTAGGCGTTGATGGAATTTTTCAACCGTGGACGGCCACATCCGGCCTTAGATCTGGTCTTTTTCGGCCAGATATGTGGTGGATTTGACCAAAAAAGGCCATATCGATCAAATACTTGCCAGGTCCGACCGGTATGTGTCCTTAAAAAATTTTTTGACCAGATTCTGGCAGTGGTGGCGGGAATCTAGCACTGCGGGTGGTAGTGGTGTTTTTCTCATTTTACAATATTTTAATATATTGGGGTGTTTATAAATTAGCAAACCTATGGGGTTTTTTGATAAATTTTTAAATTTTACCTCGTAATACTCCCCTATCTAACTACCCAATATTATTCCCAAAATCATATCCAAAATAATAAACCAAACCATCCCATGATTTTAACCCTTAGACCATCTCCAACTACTATCACCAAATTGATGCAACTTTCACACCATTTTATTATTGCATTAAATATCATACAAAAATGAATATTCTTTAGAATATTCTCTTTCTTTTTCTTTTTATTAATTCTCAACAATGAATATATTTCACTAATTATTTTTGTATATGTTAATTAAATAGTAGGAATAATATATTTTATTAATTAACCACTAATTATAACTTAGAATATTATACTAATTTAAGTAAACTAAGCATCTATTAAATCAAGTAAACATTACATTTAAATTTAATATACATTTAATTTAGTTTGAGTTATTGAAGTTTAATATTTGCATTGTAATTAAGTTGTGTTTTCAATTTTCATAATTTTCTGAATTATATAATTAGTATAAATTCATTATTATAAATAATAATTAAATTAACATAAATATAAATTAAAAAAAATAACAAAAATAAGGAAATGAAAGATGTTTTAGTATGAATGATCTATTAAATCAAGTAAACATTACATTTAAATTTAATATACATTTAATTTAGTTTGAGTTATTGAAGTTTAATATTTGCATTGTAATTAAGTTTGGTTTGAGCAAAATTTGAACAACATCTTGAAGTTTTACACTAATTTGATGTCCCACTAGAAATGCCCTTAGACTATCTCTAATCACAAACATCAAACAAATTAGTGCAACAACTTCACACCATTTTAATATTGTATCTCCAACCCATTGCATCAAAAAGAATATTCCTTAGAATATTATTTTTCTTTTTCTTTCAATTAATTATCAACAATTAATTTATTTCACTAATTTTTTTGTATATACTAATTAAATATTGAGAATAATATGTTTTATTAATCAACTACTAATAATAACTTAGAATATTATACTAATTTAATAAAATTAAGCATGCATTAAATCAAGTAAACATTACATTCAATACTAAAAAAAAAAAAAAAAAAACATTACATCTAGAGTTGGTTAAGGACCGGTCCCAAGCGGGCCTGGGACCGTTTAGGACTAGTCCCATTTGGGACCAATCGCTCACCTCCCATTTGGGACCTGTCACTCATGGGCCTAGGACCGTTTGGGACTAGTCCCATTTGGGACCAGTCGCTCATGGGCTTGGGACCGTCCCAGGCCCATGAGTAATTTCAGGACCCAAATCGATCCCTGGGACCAGTCCTATAGACCTGCAAAATTTCATTTTTACCCTCCTATCTTTTTTTTTTTTTTATATATTTTTGGGGTGAAATGAAATTATGTGGGGGGTTTATGTAATTTTTAGGGGTAGATTAGTAAGTTTTTAAAAGTTTAATTAATTTAAAAAAATAATAAATAAATTAATGGTTAATTTTAACATAAATGTAATATTCACACAATCACACATTCACGCTTCACAAATAAACAATTAAATAATTTTTTTTTATTAAATTATTCATCTTCATCCTCAACAATATTTAAATAATTAAAATCTGTGTTCCTAAAGAATTCGAGTAGTTCGGGATCTTCAGGGTGCTGTTGTGGACTTCTCTCTGCATGAGTCCAATCCCGTAAACACGTTATCACTTCAATCATCTCATCGGTTAAAGAGCATCTTCTGTCTTCAACAATCCGGCCACTTATTGAAAATGCTGACTTGGATGCAATTGTAGAAACCAGCACAAATAAAATGTCACGTGCCATTTGGGCTACAATAGGGAATCAACTTTAATGTTGGTTCCACCATTGAAGCACATCCATCTCACGTTTTTCCTTCTTCGTCATGTAGGACATGTCCATTTGTAGGTAGCGATTCAACTCATTTGGTCCATGTATGTACGAGCTAGAGTTGCTACTTTTGTCATGTTCCATATATGTCCACATGCTCGATCCTTGATGGAGGTCTTCATCAAGGTCCTGATCGTCTCTCTTGGACGTTCCACTTCCACTTCCATTGTACCTGTTCTAATATAAAGAAAAAAGGCTTTCCAATTTTTGCTTAAAGTCTGTCAAATAAAACATATAATCATGTCCTAAATGCTAGCCTATCTCAGTAATTATACATTTAACTACGTGTAATTTAAACCTGGAATCTATAACAAGGCCTAATCCATATAAGAATGGAATATTTAACCAATATTTCTCGTATTTTTCTTCCATCTTTAAAACAATTTCTATTAAAACGTCATTATATCTATATTTAGCAAAAGTTTTAGAAATTTGAAGTAAAATATCTAATGCTAAATTAGTAGTCGGATAATAAATACCACTTGATGTATTAGTGGAATCATAAAAAATGTTAAGAAATGAATAAAAAAGTTCACAAACAGCTCAATCATCATAGCTGACAACTTCCTCTGGATGAGTCTTCCAATTGACAAAATCTGTAATTTGTCTTGCGATTGGCAAAGCTTTTTCCAACATCAAGTAGGTGGAGTTCCAACGGATAGACATGCCCATACATAACTTCAAAGGTTGAACCAGTGGGTCCTCTTGCCTACAATATTTGACACACTCCTGCCATTTTTTGTTGCTATTGCTGACGATAAATCCGATAGTGGTGCGCATCCTCTCCATCTTCGAATGTATAACATCTAAACCTGCTTTAACAATCAAATTGATGATGTGGCAAGCACATCTCTTGTCAAAAAATTTACATTCACCACGCGGATCCAATCTCTTTTCAAATAAAGAGATTGTCGCGGTGTTAGCAGCTACATTATCAAGCGTTAGCGCTACAACTCTATCAGTTAATACATATTCTTGCAAAACTTCAAGAATTGTAAAATAAATAGTGTCAGCATTATGTTTTTCATATAATGGTTTAAAACCTATCAATTTTTGTTGTAAACCCCAACTATGATCTAAGAAATGTATTGTGACAGTTAAAAAAATTGTTTTTGATCTACAAGCCCATATGTATGATATAAGTGCAATAGATATATTCCTAAAATTTTGAAAGTCGTTTTTAAGTTTATTATTTATTTTGTTATAAAGTTTTAGTATATCTCTTATATTTGTACTTCTATTAACAGGGGTATATGCTGGACAAAATGCAGTTTTTATCATGAGAATAAAATAAAGATTTTCAGATAAACAAATGGGAGAGTCCGTAGCAACTATGAATCTTGTTATTTCCTCTCATGCAACATGTGCATTGTATTGCCATGTTGAGAGAGTTGAAGATTGCAGATTAAAATTAAGTTGAGTTTGAATTTGCCTACCTAATTCGGTTGAAGATGCATCGGACAACTGTGTTATTTTGGGGTGCTTCTTCTCCAAGTGTCGTCGCATTGTCAAAGTCCCCTTCTCAGCGCCAATAATGGTTTCATAGAAATTATATACCCCACACGATTCTTCTGCCTCCCTATTTTTCTTTAGCCATTTTGATTTGGTGAAGTGTTACCATACATCGGACACGATCCTTTTTGACGTTAGGAGGGTTGGGCCATGCATGTGCCTGTTGAGTCGTAGCTCGCTTTTGTTTGACTGCACCTCATCTCAGCCGAATGTGGTTGTTGAATTGTAGTTGTTGCCTTTGGAGGAAAGGGTGAAAATGGATCAAACCCTTTCATCTCTTCGGTGGATGGAGCGTAAAACTCATTTGGGGATGATCATCCGAATGCATCATTTCAAGAATCCATTATGAATTTACGATAAAATAATAAATAATTAAAATGAAAAAAATTAAATAATAATATGAATAAGAGATGATATTGAAAAATAGAAAAAAATGAATAATATAAATAAATAAATAAATAAAGTATAAATATAAATATAAATATAAATTGAATGAGAATTTGATTGCATATTTGGAGTAGAGAGTAGAGAGAGATTGAGTGGTGTGGAAAAAATGAGAAATTTAAGGGATATTTATAGTAGGGGTGTTCAAAAGAATCGGTTGGAACTGGAACCGACGGGTATCCTTGGTTTGGTTCCGGTTCCTACCCAGAACCAATCGTCAATGGGTAGGTTTCGGTTCTAAAAATTTGGAACCGTTATTGTAAGGTTCCAGTTACGGTTCCTCTAGTTAGGAACCAGAACCGGAACCAGGAACCAGGAACCGAGACTAATATAAAATAAAATTAAATATTAGGGGGGTTAATAAAAACTTTTGTAGAAAAAGTAATGTGAATACATTTACATTTATATTTCATAACATTTAAAGTAAGTTGGTTTGACTTTTGAGAATCTACCTTTATAAAGTAATGGAGTTTGTCATTTTGAATTTATAATTTGTAATTTTATTTTTGTTAACAAGTGCCAGGTGGGGGGGGTTGGGGGGTATTTGTAAGTTTTTAAGGGTTTTTTGTCATTTTAAAAACTTTTGGGGGTTCATTGTAATTTTATAGGGTACCCAGAAGCGGAACCGGAACCATTGTTACAGGTTCTGGTTCTGGGTACCTAGGAACCGGAACCGGTTCCGATTCTGGTTCCAAATTTCAAGGAACCGCTTGCCTGGGTTCCTTCAAAAAGTGTAGGGTACCCGAAACCGAACACCCCTACTGCCAACCAACGACTATTAAATGCAAAAAAAAATTTAACTTTTTTAATTTGAAAAATTTTGTTTTAACCCCTACAATTTCTATCTTCAAAATTTATGGGGAGTTTATGTAATTATTCAGGGGGCTAAAATAATAAACCAAAAAGATTTGGGCCCGGGCCTTAGAGGAGAGGCAAGTGGAGGGATCGATCCCTCCTCTTTAGGTTTGGACTAGTTTTGGGACTAGGCCTATTAGGACCGAGTTTTTGGACCTGGTCCCAAATGCCCAGCTCTAATTACATCTAATATAAAATGCCACAAAAAAATATAAAAACAACAAAATAAAAGTAAAATTTCATATTGATAGTAATTTAATTTTCCAAATTAGTATATTCTTTCCACAAATGATCATTTAATGTACTTCGAAGAGCATGTGACCCTCTGTATTCTTGATTTGTCTATGTCAAGTGAGAAAATTTTGAAATTGGGCATTTTCATCTACCACAATTTCAATTTCGGGAGTTAGTGCTTCCATCTGATTCTCAATTAATGCATCAAGATCATGATCATCCTCGATTATCATGTTATGCATAATAATACACACATTCATTATATCGTGTAATACATTTTATTCCCAAAAATGTGTTGGTTCTACTGCAATTGCAAACCGTGATTGGAGAACTCCAAACGCATGTTCCACGTCTTTTCTACATCTTTCTTGTTTCATTGCAAATAATTTTTTTTAAAGCCATGTGGGTCATGAATAGTTTTTACATGAATAGACTATTTTGGGTATATACCATTTGCTAAATAATAATTCATATTATACTCTTTTCCTTTAATGATATAATGAGCAAGATGAGCAATACCTTGAGCAAGGTTGGCAAATAGATGAGATGTCTCCAACACATTATTTTCATTGTTGGAACCTAACAAACCAAAAAATGCATGTCATATCCAAAGTTCATAATCAGCTACAGTCTAAAAAATAATAGTTGGGGATCCATTACGACCAGCATATTGTCCTACCCAAGCCGTTGGACAGTTTTTTCAATTCTAGTGCATACAATTTAGACTACCCAACATTCTTGGAAAGCCATGTTGTTCACCAATATGAAGTAGCTTGGCAACATCATTAGCATTAGGTGATGTTAGACACCGCTTTGCAAATACCTCAACAACAGGATGAAAAAATCTCTTCAAACTCTCAATTGTTGTAGACTTGCCTATTTTAATATACTCATCAGAAGCATCTGCCGATAGACAATATGCAAACATCTGGAACATGACTGTTATTTTTTTAAAACTAGACAATCCAAGTGTACCGATCCTATCCCTTTGTTGTACAAAGTAGTTATCATGATCTTTCACAACATCAACAATATAAATGAATAAACTTCAAGATATTCGAAATCATCGACAAAACATGAAATCATTATACAGTGGATTATCAGCAAAATAATCGTTGAATAGATTGTAATCAACATTTTCCTGGTCGCAATTGTTGACTATATGGCCAGGAATTGATCTTCTATGAGTCACCTAGTTGTTTTGTTGATTGAGATAATGAACAAGGAGGACGTTGTTGTTAGCTCTCACATGAAGGATTGCTTCTTGCTCTGCATTAATCGCTTCAACATCATATATCAATTGCACATCATCATTTTCACTATCGGAAAATGAAGACGAATTAGAAGATGCTAAATGAGATGGACCTCCAACATTGAAATTAATCTTTGTAAATAGGTAAGTTGACTGATTTGAAAGTTGGTTTGTTGTGAGTAAAAAAATTTATTTTATATGATAAAAAAACATTATTCATTTAAGCTTTTGAGATTTGTGATTATTTCAAAAGATGTATTGTTTATTCAAGCTTTTCAGATTTGAGTCTTATTTCAAAAGATGTATTGTCCATTCAAACTTTTGAGATTTGTGTCTTATTTCAAAAGATATATTGTCCATTCAAGTTTTTCATATTTGTGTCTTATTTCAAAAGAGGTATTATCCATTTAAGCTTTTGAGATTTCTAGCTTATTTCAAAAAGATGTATTGTCCATTCAAGCTTTAGAGATTTGTATCTTATTTCAAAAGATGTATTGTCGATTCAAGCTTTTGAGATTTGTATTTTCAATTCAAACTTTTGATATAAAATAGCATACAACACATTAGTTTTGAACAAATCTCTTATACATCCTCTTGAAAAAAAAAATATATATCTTCTACATTTGTGTTAAAAAATGGCTACACAATGAAGTTCTTCACACAAAAATGAAGAAGACATGCATCTATGTCATATTATCTTGATGTTTCTCAAAACCCGATTTTAGGTATAAACCAATCTAGCGATCAAATATGGTCTTGAGTTGAGAATGACTATAACAATTCCAAACTTGTGTTTCTCACTTAGGTTCGATACAAAAGATCTTTGCAAAGTCGAATGCAATTGATCTTTAAAGCTATTGGCAAATTGAGGGGATGCCTGTGTTAAATTGAAAATATGAATCCAAGTGGTGCTTCTGAGCAAGATATTGTGAGTATTTGTTATATTTAATTTTTTTTATCTAATTGATTTTGACGTTACATATATATCATTTTGTAGTTGATTCGAGCCAAAATGTTACTAGCACAAGATAAAAGTTACAAGAAAGGTTTTAGATTTGATCATGTGTGGCCTATACTTAAGGATATTGAAACATTTATAGATAATGTTAACGCTGTAAAAGTATTTCAAAGGCAAATTGGTAGGTTTGTATCATCAGAATCAGACACTCTCACTTTAGAGTTTCCCCAATCGGTGTCTCCTAGGCTGTCGTCATTTTCTCTAAACATAAATGATGAGGACATTGACGGTACTTTAGCTCAATGACCCATTGGGGGTGAAGAAAGAAAAATTAGAAAGGAAAAATGATGAAGAAGTTTCAACAATTATTGAAACCATTAAAGAAGAAATTGACAGCTCGCTGAAATTTTCAATAAGGGTAGCTTAGAGAGGACATAAAATTACGAAATTCAAATGAAAAAATTGGCTTTGGTAGAATATTGGGAAAATAACAAAATCTTATTTAAGGATTTGAATTTCATAACAAATCCGAGCTTGCTGAGTTTTTTCAAAATGAGCAATCAAGAATTATGCAAAAAAGAGCTCCACAACAAGGGTAAGGATTTCAAAATACCTCTAGTTCTTTAGGCCAATATTTTGATAATCTTTGAGGATTTGAACTAATCTACTGGATTACTAAATTGTTATTCTAGTTTATGTTATATTTTCTTTTAATTTTTGTACTTTTAAATTAGTGTTAATTTATTTTGAGTTATTGAAGTTTAATATTTGCATTGTAATGAAGTTTTGTTTTTTAATTTTTCATCATATTTTGAATTATATAATTATTATAAATATTAATATAAATAATAATCAAATTAAAATAAATACAAATTAAAAAAATAAATAACAAAAATAAGGATATAAATGTGATAAATTTTAATTTAAAGGCTAAAATGTAAGGTTTATTTTGAAAAAGAAAAGAAAAAGGACTACATTGAAAAGTGGAAAAATCATTTGGTGTTTTGGTGTGGATGAGTAGTGCCACACCAAATTTGGTTGACACTATTCATGTACACCAATTTGGTGTGACTGTTACAGTTGGGTTGGAGCAACATTTGGACATTATTTCGGTGTTTTACATGAATTTGGTGTCTCATTAGGGATTATTTGGTTTTAAAAAAGGGGATTGAATTTAGATATCCAGTATTTTTGCAAAGTCAATCCGAAAATTTGGATCTTTTAATATTACAATTCGAATCTGATCCAAATTTTTAGTTATCTGGTTTTTTCTGATTAGATTGAATCAGATAGTGGATATGGATTGGATATCATATTTTTTTTCACACCCCTAATTTGAACTGAAAATCATCTCAATTGATAAATTATGTAAACATTTTCTAAATTTAAGAGGGATAAATCCTATTATGGGAAAATGGATGCAAGTGGCGGAGTACGAATTTGTTTAGAAACCTATCGTACTTGCCTCTTGCTTTCGTGGAAAGGAAAACAACAAGAGGTGGCCAACATGACCACATTTCTTGCCCAATCCCACTCACATAAGGCGAGTAGGAAGTGGCTAAAAGCCACCCCCTGCTCACCTAAAAAGAGTGCATCTAGGACGAGCATAAAATAGCCAAACACCACTCTCTACTGATCGAAAGAGAGCTCAGCTAGGGTGAGCATAAAGTGTCTAAAAGTCGCTCCCTGCTCGCCTGAAAAGAGCCCACTTAGGGCGACTAGGAAGTGGGACTAGAATGCGCCCTTTGCTTGCCCCAAGAGAGTCCACTTAGGGCGAGCAGAAAATGGCTCAATGCCACCCCTTTGCTTGGCCAAAGGGAGCCTTGCTTTAATGACCTTGACCACACAAAGAGAGAAAGTGGTTAACTCTCCCACCTTGGTTGTCTCTCTCTCTTTTGAACTTTCAGGGTAACCTTAAGGGTTTGGACAAGAACATGACAGACGGTGAGGTGCCAATAGACAAAGTTCAAACTTGGTAGTCATGAAAGGTTAATCCTTAGGTGGTACATCTATCACCCTTAGAGGGAGCATGTACCACCATGCAAAAAGAGGAAAGAAGGACCTAGTACATAACCAATTGTGCAAGAGGGATATCTTGTGGTCCCTATCACAACCTATAGTCCACATGTTCAAATCCCAATGACAAAACCCTAGGAAGATCTTTACCTCCATTATCCCTTAGGGGACACGTGGGCGAGTCCTAGTAATGAGAGACACGTGGAGGGACCCTGGTCGCATGATCCAAAAGGAATACAAACCCTAAGTGTATATAAGGTAAAAGTTTGTTCCATCTAAGATAAGTTCATTCAAACTCATTATTGTTAAGCCACTCTTCCTCTCATAACCCCTACGGTTCATCTTCTTCATCTACACAATAACTCCATTATTATCACCATTGTTTATCCTCTGGTGAACTCCATGTTAACTTGAGTGCTGAAGAGCCCACACTAGTGACTACCCCAATCGGCTTGAGCCTATAACCTCATTCTCCATTTGCTGTGCAAGAATCCTAGTAGCTCCAAGAGAAGAACCACCATTGAAACCATCGCAGAATCACCGTTAAACACCATCCTCCTAATGACCCTTACCACCTTCTACTCATTAACGCCCCAAGACGTTTTCAGGTGTTAACAAATCCTAATATTATAAAATGTAAGACCATAAATAATTATCTGAAACCTTCGAATATATAATGTCTTTCTTAGTAAACAAATTAGACTTAGCAAATCTAGTTGAAGGAAAATCAATGCAGCTCCAAATAAAAAGTTATATCAGCACATATTCTACACTGACAACTTTTGTTGTAGACATTTTAAATGTTAATTAAGAAAGACCTCATAGTTTAATTCTTAAACTATTCATTGAGCTTTTAGTTTTGACTTTTGAGTACAGTTATATTTACACCTCACAATTTCAAAAATTCATAAGTGTTCACTCCTAACACAATTACACTTTTTATTTTTTGTTAATGAGTAGGATAAAAAGGATATCTAAATAAAGCCCCATATATTTGGCGCTCTAGCAGATACCACCCGTCACAAAAAAAAAAATGCATTGGGTAGCCACAACATTATTGATAGGGACCAAAATGTTACTAAAAAATTCTTTAAAACTAAAATGTTACTTAAGCCAAATCTTAGGGAAGAACATCGGCAGAGCCATAAAATTTATTCTGGGGGAGGCCAAAATGTGATCTTCAATGAATAGAGGGCCACATGGGAAGGTGCACTTATAGGGTCCAAAGTGTTAAGTTCAAAACCCCAAAGTGTAAAAAAAATGAATTTATAGGACCAAAGCGATAAATTTTTATATTAAATTAAAAAAAAAAATTGTAGGCCACCCTAGGCTTGAATGTAGGTCCAACATTGGGGATGAAATTGTTAGTTTTCCCAAGTTTTATAATTTTTGTAAGAGTAAACAACATGTTCCAACCCAAGGTTAAGCGAAATGGAAATTTTTGACCTCTGGTTTCATAAATTCCAAATTCCAACCGTTAAAGTAACATCGTTAAATTTTTTTATGTTTTAACACAAATGTAGAGGATGCTATTACCAAACTGCCATCCCATTTTCTTCTTCTTCATCTCACTCCTCCCATATTATCAAACTACCCCCCCTCACCTTTCGCTCTTTAACATAAATGTAAGTACCAGCTGTCATCGTCTTTCGCGTATTATCACTTTAGCGCTCTTTAACATAAATGTAGAGTATTACCAAACTGTCATCCCATCTTCATCTTCTTCATCTTGCTCCTCCCATATTATCAAACTGCCCCCCCCCCTTCTCCCACCTTCAGTGCATGACTCTTCTTCTCTAGCTAGTGTTCGACCACCTGACCAACCCTTGTGCCGATCGCCTCAGCTAACACCACTAATAGCTTCCCCTCGACATCCCCACCAAAACCCTACCAGCATCTAGTCGCACCGCTCATCGTCTGTCACCCAAAAATCTTCTCTCAATTGTGCTCCGTAACTCACGTCGTGACCTAACATTCCCCTATCGCACATCGCCACAATCAAGCCTACTAGTCGAACCTTGCCACCTAGCCGCCTATCGTGTGCCAATCGCGTGTCTCCTGTAGTTATGTTGCTTTGATTTTTGATTGAATCGGAGTTTGATTGAGTTGGTTGTGTGATTGGATCGAAGTTTGGTTGAATTTGATTTCTATTTGGGAGCATGATTCGTTTGTGATTGTTTGCGTAACTTACCTCACTATTAACAACCCCACTAGTGTCCCCTTTGCCTAACACCCAAGCTTGCACAACACCCTCCACCTGCTCGATAAATTGCCCTAACCAGTGTTGTCGTTAGCCCTCCGCCTCCACTGCCGTCGCAGGATCGTGCCTTCCTCCCATCTTCATTTTCTTTATCTCCCTTTCCTCTTGTCTTGCTCATGTTCTTCATCTTCACCATGCATCATTTGGTCGAATTACTGCTTGCTGTTTAAAGAGATCAAGAGCCGAATTTATTACTTGTAAATGAGTGTGAGTTTCGTTTCATAGCCATCTAGTTGGCCTACACTTCATCTCTAAACCTACAATTTTAAAGATGTTTTGGATTGACCATTTTACCCTTTGTTATATTAAACAATTTTCTGTTAATTTAAAGGTGAAAATCTAGAATTATTAAATCAGGGGTGGGAACTTGCCATTTCGCTTGATCTTAGGTGGGAACGTTGTTTACTCTTTTGCTAATGAGCCTAGTTAGTAGATTCATGAATAAAAGCGAATTATACACCGAGCCATACAATTCGTTTATAATTTGCAAATTTTTGTATTTTATTAGCACATCCGTATTATTCGCGAACTATATGCCTTAGTCGTTTTATTTGCGAATTATTTGTATTATTGCCGTATTCTATCAGTATTATTTGCGAATTATTCGTATTATTGCCTTATTTTATCAATACAACCGTATTATTCACGAATTAAATACTTTGCATTTGAAATGTTAAATTGATTTTAATCAGGTGGTCCATGAAAAGTGCTAAAACTAAGATTGATAGTACCGTATTTTTTAAAACGTATTATTGATAATATGTCGTATTAAATTCGTATATACCCATGTCATATTTTTCCAGTATCTAAATTTTGTGGTCAAATTTTTATAAACATATTTTTTTACCATTTGTCATATCATACCCATAAAATTTCCATTACTTTTTTTGTTATACCCCTATTTAATAACTAGGCTGATGAGTGCAGTTTCCGGTGCCTTCACAGTTCACAGTTCACACCTCAATAGGCAGCTCCTAGGAAAGGATGGGCCAGACGTAGGGAAAATTCAAAAGTGTACGGGCAATTTAAATACGAATATCAATTTGAAATGGAAGGATTAATTACGTGGTTTGTTCAATTAGACTTCTAACTAGAATAGTCAACTAAATCTTCCAATCGTTGGCCCGTTAAAGAGGAATCCTATGATCTAAAAGAGACATAATTAGTTAAATAGATTTCCATAATTATGTTAGGTAAACGAATAACTATTTATCTTGCTTTCAAATTAAATGTTAGCCAAACAATAATACTAAATATAAAATTCAATCAATCCAGATAATTTCTTTTTGAGCTTTCATTTATGCTAGTTCACTTGCGTTCTTAAAAATGGTCCAAAATGTATAATTTCATGATCAATTTTTTTTTCAGTAACAAAATACACAAATGGGTATGCATGGTTTCAAAGTTGAAGTCAAATGATAATTATACGTTAGAAAATATCTGAAAACTTACGTAAAATGCTTGGAACAAAAAATAATATTCTTACTCAGTAGCTTGTAGAAAGAGAACAGAATGACAAGCTTTGATCTTAAATGAACACCATATTTCATAAGAAGTTACTGTGACAAACATTCAAGCACATCTATCACTCTATCAGTGTCAGATTTCCCAAATATCTCAAACGCTGGTCGCTTTTCGATAGTAACTCAAGCTAGGTTTTCAACGTCAAACTTTTCAAAATGCCTGTGGGCTTCTGGCTCATTTTCTCCTGTGCGTCAATGTTAAATGTTACATTACACAACCTTTTTTGTTGGGCGGCGCCTTATACCAAACAGTTACCTGACCTGAGCTCGCTGCAGCTATCACTGAGCTTTCTCTTCTTCACCAATCACCGCGCCACCACCACCTACCCTCTCAAATTAAATTAAATACCATTTTTATTATTTGTTATTATATGAAAACTTATCTAAAAAGCATAATAATTGAGTGGAATAGCTATCTGGTCTCCACACGCTAACGGCATCTCCAACCTAACCTCAAAACACCAAAATAGTGTAAAAAATGTGCTCCAACCTAATGCTAAACTTATCTAAAAAGTATAATAATTTGTTGACGTGATGCTGTTTATATAATATAAAATATATTTTATTTTCTTATTTTTGTATTTTTGTATTTATGTTTATTTGATTATTATTTATATTAATATTTATAATAATAAATTCATAATAATTATATAACTCAAAAAATGATGAAAAATAAAAAAATAATCGTAATGTTGATGTAACGATTGAGAATCAGATGGAAGCGCCAACTTCCAAAGTTGAAATTATTGTAGATAAACATGTCCGATTTCAAAATTTTTTTGCTTGACATAGATAAATCAAGGATACAGAGGCTCATCATGCTCTTCGAAATGCATTAATTGTTCATTTGTGGGAATAATATACTAATTCGAAAAATTAAATTATTATCAATATGAAATTTTATTTTTATGTTGTTGTTGTCTTTTTTTTTTTTGTATTTTATATTAGATGTAATATTTTTTTATATTAAATATAATGTTTATTTGATTAAATAAATGCTTAATTTAATTAAATTAGTGTAATTTTTAAAGTAATTATTATTTAATAAAAATATTATTCTAAATATTTGATTAATTAATATATATATGTATAATAATTAATAAAATAAATAATTATTAATTATTAATAAAAAATCAAAAAAATATTTTTTTATGTAATATTTAATAGAATTGATCAGAGATGCAATAATAAAACACACTTAACATCGTACCAATTCAACAGAAAACTTACCCAATTCGGTGATTGGGGTGGGAGATTGTCCTGGGAAGGACCCACTGACAGGCTAGCTTCTACTTATATTTTCTTGCGTGACAGAGAATATTTAATCAATACAAACATCAAGATATTAAGATTTAACACTCCTTTTCTTTATCCAAAGTGTTCAACTTTATATTATAAGCCAGCCCACGCGGCTCCACAGTGGAATCAAGTGGTCTGTCAGACGTGTTACTGAGGTGTCAGTTTCTCATTTGTAGATACATCAAATCCCACGTGTTGGGCGTGTTTTCATCACGTGGGCTGAGGCCACCTGGGGCTGGATTTCTATTTGTGAAGGACGATAGCAATAAATAGCCTTAAGCTGCTTTCCCCTTATTTCTAGCTCTCTTTTTTGTGCTGTGGATGGTTTTATAATGGAGGTTGTCAACTCAAATCCTTATCTATTCGCGAGATTTTCTTGGCATTCAGTGGATAGTGGGTTTATTCGTTCATCTCTCTTCTTTAAATACCCTTTCGTCTCTCATACTTGGCCAAGTTGTTTCAGTCTTTCAGAGAAAATACTAATGGGGAAAGTTTATAGATATGGGAGGATCTAGCATTTGCTGAGATGAAGCATTTATCTGCATTTGCACCTGCACCTTGTGGTGTTGCTTCTTCGATAACCGGAAAACCCAAAATATGAAAGTTAAAGCTATTTAGACACCGGATCGAAGTTTCGAACTAAACAAAAAGGTGCAGGTGTCGACGCAGGTGAATACCATTTTGGCTTTTTTGACTCCTTTTCTCTTTTTATTTGCATTTCTGAGCTGAGCGTGAGCCTGAGCCGGAGCCACAGTTCTACTGGTTTCTAGTACGTTCTTTCTTTTAGCTATAGCTAGCTAACTAAACCATGGTATATAATATTGTTGGTTAATCTCTCTATGTTTCCAGAAAGTTCTTGACGTTTCAGTGTGAGTCTAACTTGAATATATATAATTGTTGGTTAATCTCTCTATCTCTAGAAAGTTCTTACGTTTCAGTGTGAGTTTACCTTGAATAAATAAATAAATATACAGGGAACCGGTCGTTCCTCATACATGGCCATTCTTTCCAGGAACGAGGATGAGAAACGGTCATTCCATTAGGAAGGATTGGCCATTCTTTATTATTTCATTTTCTATTCCTAACCCTATTCTCCAAATAACCGTTAGTTTGATAAAATTATTATATTTTATACGATTACTTTTAAACTTCTTTTAAGTTTATAAATTTAATTAAACATTCTCAGAAAAAAAAAAAAATATTTAAAAATTAACAAAAACACTCTCATCTATATAGTTGTCAAATTTTAACTATCACCGTGGTCTGTCATAATGTTGTACAAACGATCAGAGTTAGTTGTTTGGTCGGTAATTCATGGATCTGACTTTTTTCGGTCAGATCCATAATGGATATGGTCGAAAAAGGTCAGAAATGGCTGTCGTTGATCGACAACGACGACCATATCTATGGTCGTCGTTGGCGGTCAGATCCGTGGTGGATCTGATCGGAAAAGGTCAGATCGACGCATGATCGGTCAGATTCGAGTGGTCTGTGTCGTAACATCAGATTTCGACCAGATTCTGACGGTAGTGATCAGAATTTGGCATTGTGAGTGGGTATGGGTGTTTTTGTCATTTTATAAAAATTTTAGATATTGGAGTATTTAGTTAAATTAGCAAATTTATGGAGTTTTTTTGTTAATTTTTAAATTTTACCTTTTAATAATCATCCTACTCAACTATCTAATACAATTTTTAAAATCATATCCAAAATAATAAACCAAACAGACAAATTATTTTATACTATGGGTGTGGTGGAGCTTTCAGTTCAACTATAATGTCCAAATTTAATTTGTGAGAGAAGTTTATGAGATTCATTTATTCCACCTATCTTTATTTTATCTCAAAAATCATATTTCATAAGATGTGTTACCATATTACCATATGTGGCATTAACATGCAATTAAATTAATGACGTGTTAAATTATATAGCAATATCACTAACACATCATTTTGGGATGTGAATTTTGGGATGAGTAGTAAAACTCTGTTAAATGGTATATTGACGGTAAGAAACTAAATCTTTTGGTCAAACAAGTACGGGAAACGCAAGGGTGCGTTCAATTGAATAGCTTTGATGATTTTCTATATAATTTGTTTCAATTCTGATCTTAGATATTGTTGAGTTGAGCAGGTGTTAAAGTGGATCTCTAGTTTAATTTTAATCACTCTCGACTCTAGAGCAGTATAGATCATCTCTTGGACGTTTCTCTGCCCTTACCTGTTGTTATCTTTTCTCTCTTTTTCCGTTTCAAGATAAATTGGTTTTTTAAACTCTGGAAATTTATAGGAATCAGTTGCACAAATGACTGAGTGATTTAGGCCGTTGACTAAGGTTTGTCTGAGTCCATGAGGATGGTATTAGAGCAGGTTTAGGTAATAAACTTGGTTTATTTGAAGCCTAAAGCTAAAGGACGATCTTAATTCCGTCGTTTGGTTGTGATAATTTAAATTTAAAGGGATAGACAACAGGGTTGTCATAATTTCAAAATGTGGAGTAATGGTGAGTGAGTTGTGGGTAATATGATTGAGCATCATAATATTGGTTATATAAGAAAGTTTGAAAAATTAGCACTGAAAATTTAAAATCAAATACGGGAAAAATCTTAATGAACGTATTGGTTTATAATGTCGCAATCGATGATTGATTTGAAAGTATTAACTGGTCAAGCCTGCTATTGTACACGGGTACATAAAGAACTAAGTTGAAGCAGTTAGAATATAATTAGGATCAGAATAACAAGGGTATAAGATTTAGCTGAAGTAGATAATGTCCGAGTTGAAAGTAATTTTCCAGATTATGCTAACACGGCCAGAGACATCTATTTTACGCACAAACAAAGAGCAATTGTTTCTTGCTTTTATTAATTGTTGTCCAACTATAAAGGTATATGGTGTCTTCTTGCTTTTATTACATAGTTAATTTATTATAATTGATCATATCACGAATTTAAGATAGTCCATCTCGAGATTTCCAGGGATGTATTTCTACTTTACAAAGCTCCCTCTTGTGAAATAGAGTAATGCTCCGGGACGATGCATGGAAAGCATGTGGTGAAACTAAAAGTGAAGTCTATCTATGCCAGGTTGTTAACTTTGTGAAATAAGCTAAGTAATAAATGTCGGATATGTTTTATATTTCGTTGACCTTGACGGATTATTGGTTTACATCGACACATTTGGTAAGTGCAATTAGTAATTGGGTTTAGGATTGATTTGCAAATATTTGAGCCTGAGTTGGGTTAGATCGGGTAAACCCAAATGGGGTTAAATTTTCTATTATATGTATTTTGTAATAGTTAAAAACCTAGAGTCATACTTTAAGATTATTGTGTTCTGCAGATTTTCTATTACATGTATGCTTCTGATCTCACAATTCCTTAAGACTTGGAGGATCTTTTAGAAGACTTGGACAATGAGTATCTGGAGGTATGAAGATCTTTCCCCTTCCTCTTTTCCAAGAGAAAGATTTTCTTTAATATAATTGAGAATAATATATCATATGACAAATTGATCTGCTTAGGTGTGCTATCAAGAGAAAGAATTACATGAAAGTTTGGGATTAATGAATGTAAAGAGGAATAAAATTAAGATATAGCTTTAGTATAAATTTGATATATAAGTGGTGTGTGAACGCTTCTAATTCTTTCAGGTACCTGCCATGGCTGATCATATCACTAACCATCGGCTGTTGCAGAACAAAGCTGTGAGGGACGAACATGTAGACCATTATTCTGAGGGAAATTAAAAATGCATGCATCTATAGAACTCTGCTACAGTTTTTACTCATCATGCATATAGAGCTTATATCCATTTTGCAAAAGCTTACCTCTCTCATAAATATAACAAGTAAGGAAGTCGAAGATGGAGCTTGTAGTTGTAACCCATTAGCCGTTCAACTGATATTTTCACAATCAAAAGCAGAGATGTTAAGGACGTTTTCAATTCACATACAGTATATGGTTGTAAAATTTTATAAGAGGGCCGGTAGTTTCATGCTTTACCAATTTCCAAGCAAGAGGCCCATTAATCAATTTGGACATTGAGCCGAATTAAATTGAATTCTCTTTAAAGCATCTGCATCACATGTAATCGATTTTTAGGTGCCATTTTCGCATTTTAGAAAAGGGTTAGAATTAGTTATTTTTAATATCAAATAAATAATGTTTTAACCATTAGATTATTATGAATCAATGGCCATGATTTTTTTTGTGTTACAATAGCTTAACCCTTGAAAAAATGTGGCCAACTACTAATTAATTAATGCTGCCAATTTTTTTTTTTTTTTTTGGTATTTTAATTGTAAAAAAAAAAAACTTAATAGTAATTTTATCAATTTCATTCCTGGCAAAAAAATCAATAATATAATTATATTTTTATGCCCTAAAATTTCATAATCTCAAATCTTAGAATCTGAAACTTTGATGTATTTTCACTATTTATAAAACATAATAAAACATATCTGAATCCATGAATAATCTGTTAATGGAGATAGTAGAATAAGACAGTGTATCTCTCTCTTTTTCCCTTCAGAGATGACCCCTTTTATATACACAATTATTTATTAACTTCAAAATTATAGTAATTTAATTAGTAATCTCTCTATCAAAGATAAATGATCACAATGTCCTTCAATTAATTTAATTATTTCCAAACAGAAGAATAAAATTAATACATGAATCATCTTATGTGGAATATAAAATATTTCTAACACTTAATCACTTAGTCCATGTAAAAATAAATAACTTTATAGTTTAGAAATAATACATAATATATACACCATGATAATTAACTAAATGTCATATCTTAAAATAGTCAAGCAAAATTTGTTCAGTTTCCGTTTTTAAAATTGAAAAAATCGAAAAATTGATTCGGTTAATGATTTAAGTATAATTTTAAATCGGTTAATCAAAATGGTTTTTTTTTTTTTTTTTTAAATTTAAATCTAAAACCAAAAAGGAGAGGGAGAGTTAAAAAAATAAGAATTAAAAATATAAAAGACACTGCATTTAATTCTTGCGGCACTGCATTTAATTCCTTACCTCCTCGGAACTCTAGCCACATTTAATTAAAATTTAGAAGCTCCACTCACGTTTTCAAATACCGACCACCTCTCACAGTCCCCAGTTTGCCCCTACTTGTCTTCACTCCTCCTTCTCCTGCTATTACCAGCACCATTTTTTTCTTCCACAATAACCATTATTTCACATTTTAAATCGAGATGCTAAGCTGTGTTTGGTTGTCGGCGACGTGCGGCAATCTAGATTAAAGCCTTTGCCGGTTGGTTGCGATCTGGTACTGGGAAACCATTTACACCTTCATCGGTAACAAGCTTCCCCACCACCATCCGCAACAACGCAACTGCAAGCCTCTCTTCCCCACATCTATTCAGCTATCCTTAACCAACCCACTCTTATCTCTCATTTTCTTTAACCATCGGATCTATAGCAAATGGGTTTCTTAGTTTTAAGTTTTTTATTTTCTTTGGTTTTTCCTTCATGAATCCATGTTTTTTGTCTTGTAAATGCAACTGGGAAGTTAAAATATTGAGGAGAATAGTGTTAAAAGATTGGGAAGAAAGTTGGGATTATTTTGCAGTGTTAAATTTTGTTGATTATTGTTGTGAGAATGGAGATAGTGAATAAGTTATGTTATAAAATTGTTCTGGGATTTAAGATTTTGTATGAAATCAGTTTAAAACCGGTTAACTGTTTTTTAAATCGAATTATCAGTTCGGTTAAAAATCGGTTCATATGATATTTCAGTTCGGTTTCGGTTTGGAATATTGCTTGAACTGAAAAACCAACTTTGTTAAAAAAACACCCTATCCGGTTCAGTTAACCAGATTTTCACACCCCTACTCATTTGTCATTGAATCAAACGTAGTCCTCTTCCATGTATCCCGTTACATGTATCCCGTTACAAATTTTATATTTAGAATGATTTATAATGATTCTTAATGGTCCAACAATAATATCGTTATTAAAAATAAATTCTGTCATCTTTATCATTTATGTATACCAAACAATATAATATAAAGAAACATATAACAAAATAATTGATACGAATCAGAAACAATATCAAGAGCTCTGTCTTAAAAAGGAGGAGCATAATGTAAATCAATAAATGTATACAACACATCACAAATCAATCATGACGGCAATAATACACATCCTCTCAACATGCTCACTATACGTCTTAGTTAATAACCTTTTAGTTAGTAGATTCGCTATCATAAAATTTATGTTGATATGTTCAATAGTCACTCTCTATTTCTGAATTTTTTCTTTAATGATAAAATATTTTAATTCTATATGTTTAGCACCCTTTAAATATTTGTCCTTTTTAGAGAAGAAAATTGTTGCGACATTTTTACAATAAATTTTCAGCTGCCTAGCAATAATATCGACAATCCTAAGTCCTAAAATAAAATTCCGCAGCCATAATCCCTGAACTATGGCTTCAAAGCATGCCACAAACTCAACCTCCATAATAGAAGCCGCAATGACAGACTGCTTCACATTTTTTCACGAAAATGCTCCTCCAGCTAACATAAGTACGTACCCAAATGTGGATTTCCTAGTGTTTGCACAACCAACAAAATCTGAATTTGAATATCCAATTACCTCAAGATAATCAGATCTCCTATAGGTAAACATATAATCCTTCGTCCCTTGTAAATATCTCAACACTTTCTTTGTAGGTCACCAATGATCCATTCCAAGATTACTCTGATATCCACCCAGCAAGCCGACCGCAAAACTAATGTTTGGTCTGGTACATGTCTGAGCATACATTAAACTTTTGACAACATATGCATAAGGAATATGCTCCATTTGCTTATGTTCCAATTCAATATGTGGCCATCGCTTAAGGCTCAACTTATCAACTTTCTGAATTGGAACTAGACTCGCAGATCACTTATTCATATTATATCTCTCTAGAACTTTGTTGATATAAGCTTTTTGAGATAATCCTAACAATCCTTGTGATCTATCACGAACAATTTCAATTCCAATCACATGGGGTGCCTCACCCATACCTTTCATCTCAAAGTTCTTAGAGAGAAACTTCTTAATTTCATATATCATGCCAAGATTATTAGTAGCAAGCAAGATGCCATCAACTACAGAACTAGAACTACACATGTACTCCCACTGACCTTCAGATATATACATTGATCAACTGTGTTTTCCTTAAATCCGAAAGTGGTAATGGTATTGTGAAACTTGAGGTACCATTGTCTGGAAGCTTTTTTCAGTCCATATATTGATCTCTTTAATTTATACACCATGTATTCCTTCTCTTCGATTGAAAAACCATTAGGTTGTTCCAAGTACACTTCTTCTAAATTTTCATTCAGAAAGGCAGTTTTCACATCTATTTGATGAAGCTCCAGATCATAATGGGCTACCATTGCCATAATAATTCTAAAAAAGTCATTTGAGGAAACTGGTGGAAAATGTCTCGTTGTAATCAACACCATCTTTCTGAGTAAAACTTTTAGCGCTAAATATGGCCTTGTAACGTTCAATATTGCCATTAGAGTCGCGCTTGGTCTTAAAGACCTATTTACACCCGACTGTTCTACAACCTTCAAGCAATACTACTAAATCCTAGACTTCATTGTATTCTATTGATTTTAACTCTTCTTTCATGGCGTCTACCCACTTTGCAGAATTATCACTTTGAAGGGCTTGTGAAAACGAAATTGGATATGCTTCCATTCCCAAATCAAATTCCGACTCTTGAAGATAACCACATAATCACTAGTAATGGCAGATCTCCTTTGTCTTTGAGATCTTCTTAATGTTATTTATTGTATTCATTTACTATTTAATGTGGCTCATCTATTACAGGTTCATTGACTGCTACATTATAGGAAGTGTTTGTTCAATTATTTGTTGTTCTTGATTGTTATTAGAGCGTCTGATAACTACACGAATCATAACATGAGTAAAAGTCATAGATGCAGGAACTTGTACCTTGACTTCTTGAATATCCACTTTACGCGGTTCAACACTAGTTTCACCATTCTCAATAAACCTTGCATTTCCAATTTCAACTATTCTCATACTATGGTTAGTATAGTAAAAACGTTACCCTTTAGATTTTTCTGGATAACCAATAAAAAATCTACTGATCTTTCTTGAATCCAGTTTCTTTTCATGTGGATTATAAATCCTGACCTCTGTCAGGCAACTCCAAACATGTAGGTGCCTCAAACTGGGTTTCTTTCTTATCCATAGTTCAAAAGGAGTCTTTGGAACTGTCTTACTAGGAACGCTGTTTAATAATTATATAGTAATCTTTAATGCATATATCCACATAATGAAGCTAACAAGGAGTTACTCAACATACTCCTAACCATATCCATTAACGTACAATTACGATTTTCTACAATAATTAAATAGTAGACTTTAATGCATATATCTACAATGATAAAATACGGCAGTTCGCGAATAGTATGTGAATTATATGGTTGGGTGTATAATTCACTAATAATACGACAAATTTACTAACTAGGCTTATGGCAAGGACACCATCTTGGTGGTCGTGACAGGTTGAGTAAATCTGCCTATTTTCTTACCTTAACTCACCCGTTTACCACTAAAAGTGTGGCAGAAAAATTCGTGGAAGGACTTATCAAGCTACATGGCCTACCTCAGTCCATTATCAGTGACCGAGACCCAATCTTCATCAGCAGATTCTGGCAAGAATTCTTTCAAATGTTAGGGACTAAATTGTAGCTCAGTTCCGCCTACCATTCGCAAACCGACGGCCAAACCAAAGTTGTCAACCCTAAACCCTACCTCCCTTGGGCCGAGCTCTGGTATAACACCACCTACCATGCCTCAACAGGATTGACATCGTTCCAAGCATTGTATGGCCGCTTGCCACCCACCATTCCCATCTACTTAGTTGGGCTGTCTCCTATACATGAAGTGGACTAGAGTCTCCTTACAAGAGATGAGTTGCTTCGACAACTCAAGACTAACCCAGAAGTTTCCATTAACCACATGAAACAAACAACGGATCAAAAGCGACGTGAAGTCACCTTTGAAGTAGGTGATCTGGTGTATCTCAGGTTGCATCCATATTGGCAACAGTTAGCATTTAAACGGGTTCATAGAAATTGGCAAGCCGGTGTTATGGATCGTACCCAGTGATGCAACGAAGCGGAGCAGTGGCATATAAATTGCAACCGCCAGAAAGAACTAGAATTCATCCAATCTTTCATGTGTCCTTACTAAAAAAGTTCATTGGCGATCGAGCTTTGCCTTCCCAGAACTTGCCGCCATTGAATGAAGACGGGGTTGTCATACTGGAGCCCAAGCAAATTTTGGAGACACGCTGGGTCAAACGGGGACACAAGTTTGAGGAAGAAGTGCTGGTTCAGTGGGCATACCTCCTAGCGGAAGAAGCCATATGGGAGTTAACTCCCCTTTTGCTTCAACAATTTCCAGCTGTGGACCTTAGAGACAAGCGTCCACTTCAAGGGGAGGGTATTGATAGACCACGACGATCACAGAAGCAACCAAAACCCCACCCCAATTACCAGAATGGAGTTTGAAATGGGCAGGGGCCAAGAGTCTTGCATGCATGGGAGTAGAGGGTGAGTGGAGTTTGACATGGAGCAGCATTCTACGGGCATGTGGGAGGATTGAGTCATATCCAGTTGAGAAGTTCCAGCTGCCACGTTGTGCATGATTTTTCTGCAATTTACTTCTTCTGTTGCACATGTTAATTTGTTGGTTTATGTTGCTTTTATTTCTGCATCATGAGATCATGTTAATTTTGTTGGTTTATGTTGCATTTAGTTCGGCATCATGACCATGACTTTGCTTATTTAAAGCAGCCATTGTTTATCATTAGGGAATATAAATATCTAGTTATTGCAATTGGGTTCATTCTCGCCCGAAGAGAATTTATCTTAATTTATTCAAGTCTGGGACCCATCATATAATCATATTTCCATGCCCTAAAATTGTACAATCTTAAATCCTAGAATCTGAAACTTTGATGCATTTTTACTGTTTATAAAATATAATAAATCATACTTGAATCCATGAGTAATCTGTTAATGGAGATTGTAGAATAAGATAATGTATCTCTTTCTATTTTTCCCTTTCTGTAAGTCGCTCGTTTTTCTTTTGGTAAAAAAAAAAAATATTATGGGTACATTGGAATAGAGAGAGGACCTCCTCTATATACGACAATTATTTATTAATTCTCAAACTGCAGTTATTTCAATAATCTCTTCATCAAAGATAAATGACTATCATACTCTTCAGTTAATTTAATTATTTCAAAGCAATCGGGATAAAATTCATACATGGACCATCGTATGTGAAATATAAAATATTTCAAACATTAAGTTCATATTCAGAGTCTACAGATGATAATATTTACAATCTTATGCGGTATATGTTTTGAAAGTATTTTTGATATTTATTATAAATGCTTTCAAATTGTAAAGAATAAATTTTAATATTAGAATATTACTTTGAGAAATTAGTTTAATTACTTACTTTGAGAATATGCTTCAGAAATATTACTATATTTTTTTTAATTATTTTAGACCCCTTAAGCTTATTAATTTCATTAAATACCCCCAGAAAAAAAGTTTAAAAATTAACAAAAACACCTCCATCAACCCATACTTGTCAGATTCCGGCAACCACCGTCGATGGTAGCCGAAATTTGTACAACGACCTACCTCACAACTGCAAATAGCCTTAAGTTAACCGACTGAATTTTTCGGCCACGCCACGTATCACATGCGGCGGAAAAGGCCGATCTCCGATCGCCAACGATAGCCAAAGAAATGGCAGTCGTTGACCGAAAACGACGGCCATATCTTTGGTTGTCGCTGACAACCAAAGATGGACTTCTTTTGACATTTTCCGGTGGTCGAAGGCAACATTTGGCAGATCGCGGCCTTTTAGCGGCCAGATCCGTGGTGGATCTGGTCGGAAAAGACTTTAGCGACGCGTTACGACACAGATCTGACCGGTCTGTGTTGTAATGAAATTTTTCAACCAGATTCCGGCGGTGGTGGTTGGAATCTGGCATTGCAGGTAGTGGGGGTGTTTTTGTCATTTTATATATTAGGGTCTTTAATTAAATTAGCAAACCAAAGGGCTTTTTCATAAATTTTTAAAGTTTACCTCGTAATACTCCTCTATCCAATTACCGAATATTATTCCCAAAATCCTATCCAAAATAATGAACCAAACGCACCCTTAATTTTTTTGGGCCATTTAAAAATGAAGTCATTTACTCCTACGAATATTAAATATAGATAAATATTATTTAGAAGTTTCTCTTATTTTAAGTGAGGATTTATTAGCAATAATATATTTTATTCTTTCTAATTCTTAGAGACAATTATGGTATCCATCCTTTTAAGAATATGATTCATAATTCATTGTAAAAATAGTAAAATATGTTGGATATGTATTAAGAATTGTCACACAAAAATTCATTTTGATGCTGATGTGTATTAAGGGTGCGTTTGGTTTTGATAATGTTTTATTATAAAAAAATATAATTACTAGTGAGATAGATAATCTTAAAAGATTAATGGATGTACATTATTATTATGGATTGTATAAATAATTAATATGTTTGCTTGACAGTAATTACAAAATATTAGATATTATTATATTGAAATGACCTTTATATACACACACACACACGCGCGTGCGATGTATATATGAGGCATTTTTATCCAAATAATTAATTAATGAGGTTAAATAAGTCATTCAATAAATTGGGTTAATTGTTATTTGACATCAATAGGAGTACATTTGTGTCTGGAATTTTTATTAAGGGTAAAATTGGAACAAAAATAGGAAATACTATCTTCTGAGTCAGAAATCACATAACACACTATATCACCTCTCATATTACTTGAGTAATAACAGATTCTGATTTATTACCTGCTGAATTAAACAAGGTAATGCCTATGTTAAAAAATAGATTACTAGAATAATCTTCCAAGGGCCCTAACTAAACCCACCTTAAATATTATTTACATGTTCAATAATAAATATACCTCAACAAGTTCCAAGCTATGATAACACAATTGTAACATAAATTCCCTTATTATTATTGATAAAAACATTTGCTGAAGATTTTTCAATTTAGCACTAAAAGAAAATATATGAAATAAATCTAATAATAAACGAAGAAAAGTCCATTTTAATTTAATGTTAGCCCATTACAAGCCCAAACCAACAACCAAACACATGTCCGAGACCGACTTCGCTTTTACATGAACTTGTCCGCTCTTGCATACACACCAAACATTCAGTCTCACATTCGAATACGTAATCACAAGTGTTCCTTCTCAATAACCTACAGGACACGCGTCACTCCCACAATCCTCTTCCCTATATATACCCAAACACCCCCTCCCACACTAGCCCTCTTTAACCAAACCCTCATAACCTGGTTTTGCTCCTCTCCTCTCAAGTAGCACCCGAAATCTATACTCCTAAACCCTAGATCTCAGATCTCTGCTCCTATCAAAGGTACGTTACTCATTAATCATTTTTTATTTTTCTAATTATCTATGTAATTTGTGATTTTCATGGTTTTTTTTTGTTTTTGTTTTGTGATTTTGATCGGTGGTGATTGCAGATGGTGTCGGACGCGAGCAAGAAGAAGGCGGCGCAGAAGAAGGCGGCGGCGGCTGCCAAGAGAGGGGGAAAAGCAGCGGCGGCGGCCGCATCTTCCAAGGCGGCGGAGGCGCAGAATGGTGTTGATAAAGTTGCTAATGGGATTGGAGCTATTCAAATTTCCGATCGAACATGTACTGGAGTTCTTTGCTCGCATCCTCTCTCCAGAGATATTCGTGTAAGTTTTTTTTTTTTTTTACTTTCTTCGTGGTATTAATAGAATTTCTGAAATTTAGGGAATTATTTTATTTGAATTTAATTTGTGATCTCATTACAGGTATTTTACCCTTTTCTTGTTTTTGGTGCTTTTTTTATTTTTAAAAGTATTGGTGATGATTTCTGGATTAGCTCTGAAAATATTTAATTCTGTGCAATTTAATCTTATGTTTATTTTGAATATCTTGGAGATTTAGTGAGGTGTGTGTCACTGTTCTGCATTTTAGTTTTCGTAGATCATTTGTTGGGTGAATACAACGTGCACCTATCAAGTATGTTTTTTACCTTGATAAAGCTCGAAATATAAATTATTAAATAGATTATGAAAGTTTAGACGAGAGGGAGAGAATGAATTTAGTTTCATAGTTCTGTTATTTAGGCTTTGTGAATTTAAAAAGTCAAATGAATTTCAGGAAGAAGGTTGTATTTATTGAAACCATTAGGCCTAGTTCTTTTATGCATGCGATTTTTTTATACGGGCTTAGGTATGGTGCTTTGGGACATACTGGAGTCTTTTTCCAAAAGTTTGTGGATTATTTTGACTGGAGTCATATAGTATGATGTAAACCTTTGATTATGAGATGATGTCTTTCTTTGTTGCAGATTGAGTCCTTATCAGTCACTTTTCATGGACACGATCTCATAGTTGATTCTGAGCTGGAGCTTAACTATGGAAGGTTTGTATTTTTTGATGGAGGTGTTGGTTGATATAAATATCCCTTTTCTGCATGCATATTATGTATATGCATGTGTTTATTCTTTACTTGTGTTTGCAGACGTTATGGTTTGCTTGGCTTAAATGGGTGTGGGAAATCTACACTATTGACTGCAATAGGGTGCCGTGAGCTCCCAATTCCAGACCACATGGATATTTATCACCTCAGTAGGGAGATTGAAGCTTCTGACATGTCTGCTCTGGAAGCTGTCATATGTTGTGATGAGGAAAGGTTGCAATTGGAGAAAGAAGCTGAAGCCTTGGGAGCGCAGGTGTGTGTAACTGAAAATCCTTAGATTCTCATTCTTTTTCCTTCATGGACTACTATTCTCACTGTCAATTTTTAATTTTTCTTAGGATGATGGAGGTGGAGAGCAACTTGAGCGTATTTATGAGCGTTTAGAAGCCTTGGATGTAGCAACTGCAGAGAAACGTGCTGCTGAAATCTTGTATGGTCTTGGTTTCAACAAGATGATGCAGGCAAAGAAAACTCGAGATTTCTCTGGTGGTTGGAGAATGAGAATTGCATTGGCACGGGCTCTATTCATGAACCCAACAATCCTGTTGCTTGATGAACCCACCAATCATCTAGGTAAGTACTTATGCTGACAGTTCTGCTCTAGGTGTTTCAATTATTTTATGGACCCTATGTCATCAGATAAAATAAGATCCAAACACTGTTTGATATGTCAAAGTTTTGGAGGTTGAAGTGTTTGTCTCTGTATACGGTGTTCGCCGTAGGGCTTTGGTTCTCATGGTGCTTTACTAGTCCCTTTTTTGTAATTTCATTTTCACTATTAGTACACAATCTATTAAAAGTAAATAAATAAAAAAAAGGTTTTTGCAATAGTTTGTTTGATTATTTTTGCTGTTTCTGTGGTGTGTGGCATGAGCGGCCAAAAAGATTCATTATTTGGTCTGTGTGAAACCTTTGCCAACTATAGGATGCCCCCTAAAATTAATTCTTAGATTCTTAAGTGGAAAATGGAAACTTGGTCAGGAAATTTGTGGCCATAAATGAGAGAAATTCTTTCAAGTTTTTCCTTGTCAAGACATTTTGGTTATGACCTCAGAAAGATCTTTAACTTTCTGCATATCTTGATTGAAGAATAGTTTTACTACTAAAAATGTGTTTTCAGTTAATTAGCTTTTTGGTGCATTTTATATGTATTTTCCTTTCCCTTTGTGTGTTTTTTTTGGTGTGGTGGGGGTTGAGGGAGATAAATGGGCTAAGCAAGATATGGTGAATGACATTGTCTTTGTCTAATTTGATGCATGATATAGTAAATGACATTGTCTGTCTAATTCCAAGTCTGAGCAGACTTTTGACAAATATTTTTATCCATGCAGATTTGGAAGCTTGTGTCTGGCTGGAGGAGAGTTTGAAGAAATTTGAGCGCATCTTGGTTGTGGTTTCACACTCCCAGGATTTCCTGAATGGTGTTTGCTCAAACATCATTCACATGCAAAACAAGAAATTGAAACTCTACACTGGTAATTATGATCAGTATGTTCAGACCCGTTCTGAACTGGAAGAGAATCAGATGAAACAGTACAAGTGGGAGCAAGAGCAGATATCTTCAATGAAGGAGTATATTGCCCGATTTGGGCATGGGTCAGCAAAACTAGCTCGCCAGGCCCAGAGCAAGGAGAAAACACTGGCAAAGATGGAGCGAGGAGGGCTTACAGAGAAAGTGACGAGAGACAAGATTCTTGTCTTCCGTTTTGTTGATGTTGGAAAGCTACCACCACCAGTGCTGCAGTTTGTGGAAGTCGCATTTGGTTATACACCTGATAATCTGATTTACAAGAACCTTGATTTTGGGGTAGACTTGGACTCCAGGGTAGCGTTGGTGGGACCAAATGGGGCTGGTAAGAGTACGCTGCTGAAGCTGATGACGGGGGAATTGGTTCCTCTTGATGGCATGGTTCGGCGTCATAATCACCTTAGAATTGCACAATACCATCAGCACTTAGCTGAGAAACTTGACTTGGAAATGTCTGCCCTTCTGTATATGATGAGAGAGTACCCAGGCAACGAGGAAGAGAAAATGAGGGCAGCAATTGGGAAATTTGGATTGACGGGTAAAGCCCAGGTGATGCCAATGAAGAATCTGTCGGATGGGCAAAGGAGCCGTGTGATTTTTGCCTGGTTAGCCTATAGGCAGCCCCACATGCTTCTCTTGGATGAGCCAACTAATCATTTGGATATTGAGACAATCGACTCCCTGGCTGAGGCATTGAATGAGTGGGATGGCGGTTTGGTTCTTGTTAGCCATGACTTCAGGCTCATAAACCAGGTAGCGCATGAGATATGGGTTTGTGAAAATCAAGCTGTTACTCGTTGGGAGGGTGACATTATGGACTTCAAGCAACACCTCAAGGCGAAGGCTGGACTGTGATTGAAGCAGCAGACAAACCGAGGATGGGTTTGAAGACCACTATATTACACTAATATTGTCAGCTATTAAAGCTTGGCTTTATTTAGGCCAGGATGATATTTTCTCATGGGGGGTGGATTATGATGAAGAAAGCTATTGAGCAGGAGGGACGAAGGCTTTTTTATTGTTTGAAGCCGATTTGTTCCGTTATTTTTTCTGCTCGGTTATTAGGTAATATTTTTGTTTACATTTGCGCATTTATGTCATGTTATACTTGGCTGGCCAAGGAGATATATATCGATACTTAAGTAGGTTTAGAGGTGATGGCTATGAGATGAGATCTTTACCCATTTAACCCTATTGTGGTATTGGAGAACCTATAATTATGGTATTCTATATGTAATGTTTCTTTATTGACCGCCTAACTAGTTTTCTATTATCGTATAATTGTTATTGAGCAAAGGTGCTGTGCCATGCCAAATAATGAATCATATGGACGGTAATGGAAAATGACTTAGTGTTTCATTTTGTTAAACTTTTGTATCTTGAATTTAGGAGCATGTAAAATTCCGATGGCTAGGGCCTGGGGTTTGGTAAGGGCCTTGACGAAGACGAACAAGCAGAAAGTTAAAAAATAGGTATTGCATTTCCTTTCCCCTGGGCTAAAGCGGCTAACAATACGACTTCGGGCTCACAGTTAAGTGTGGGTTCTACTTGTAGTTAAAGTCTGGGCTGTACTTGTAGAATTGGAAGCAATGTTTAATGGACTAACTAGAAGTCACAATGTGCAAATGTGGTTACGGTCTATATATAACTGAATGGAACATATTATTAATGGACATGAAAAGCTACCCAGGAGGTTATCTCAAACCTAATATATTATTTTAAGGGTGCAAGTGCAACAGATACTACCTAATAGATAGACAAGGGTAGAGGGACTGAGTGGCATGATCAATTAGATAATGTTAGCCCAACTAAGAAAATTATAAATCATGTAGAGCCATGGGCTAGACATTAATTCTTAGGTCGTAACTATTGTGCGTCAAGTCAACAAGCTCAGCGCCTCAGCCCATAAGAGAGCGTATATGACTTTGTGGAATTCTTAAGATATTAATCTCATTCACTTGGAGATGCTTGGAATTTTATTTTATTTTTTTAAAACCACAAACATAAAACTATAAACATATTTCTATTAATCAATCATTAAATAAGGGAAGGAGTTTCGAATAAATATCGTGAGACGTGAAACACTATTAGATTTAACATATTTAGTAAGGCTAAGGTTTATAAATTGTAAAGTTTATCTAGTTTTAAAATCAGAAAAATAAATTCATATTAGAATAATAATAATAATTAAAAATCAGAACAATTAGAAAAAAAAAAAAAAAAACGGTGTCTGGCCAACGATCTAGCCAGGGTAGGCCAGATCGTGGCACCAATAAGATCTCAAATTAGCCTCAGATCAAAATTAGAATCTCATACGTCAACTGCATACAGGCCCCTCCCCAATGCTCTTATTCTTACTAGTAGTGGATTCTCTCCATCTAGGATAAGCAACCAGAGTTGTCTAGAATACCGGATATATGTGAAAGTGAAGAGAAGATTTATTGTTTTCTTCGTGTATTATAATCACATTTCATTTTAAAACTTTCCTATTAATTCATGTTAAACTATGAAGTATCTAATTTACCCATCAATTATATCATCAAAATAAATACAACTTTCTATTCCTATTTACCCATTACTACCTGGCGTATATAGATCTTTAAAAAAAAAAAAACAAACAAACAAATCAAATTAGATATTTATACTTTCTGAATTAAGGAACCATGGCCTATATGTTTGGATAAATTCCATTTGAGAAAATTATAATAGCGTATTGAACCCTTTCTCAGTCCATTCCTTGACAACTATTTTTCCTCCTTTTAGATGGTAAATATTTTCTTTTCCAGAAAATTTGAGTGTAAATATAATTTCAAATAAAAAATTAATCATTTTCTTTCCCGATATATATAATTAATACTTCTTACTTCGATCAACTAACTTTTCGGACTCTGCAAAGATATTCCACAAAATTTAAAGTTGCAGTCATCTTCTTCCAAGCTAATAATTTGATTTCTGAATTCAAACTTTTTGCCTATTCAAAACATACTTTGACCAAACCAAAATAGTGATACTATGCATCAAGATGCTCTATCAACTCATTTTGTGTCAGGCATTTAGATTTGTTTTTTCTTTTTTGTGTAAGAATTTACGTATGGAACATGTCAGTGCTCCATTAATATGTTCAAGTACTTTGCACAGTAGCTGTCCATGACGAATCCTAAGTTATTGCTTAGTCGTCGTTTAGCCTATCCTCCTCCCCGGTCCTGTCGCTTTTTGTGCAACTGTATGTACTATCAATGCCCATACGCGTCTAGGTCTTTTTCTCTCATGTTATTCAACCGTAAATCAGTAATGAAATAGAAACTTATATTGTATAAGCACTTTAATATTTTGTCCTACACTGTTTGGATAAATTTTTGCTTAATTAGGGTCAACACTGTGTCCCATGGTTGTTGTTTGAAGCACTGCTATCATCACAACCCAGTGAGTAGCTTTTCGGTCTTCTTCAGGGACAAAAGCTACTAAAAAGTGCAATATCATTCCAATCTACTAAATATTATATGGATTATACCATGAATCTCATAGGAGTTGTTAAATAACTGCGGCTTTTGAACAACTTTGTTATGCCTGAAAAAGTAGGGCTGACGCAAAACCCAGTCAGCATAAAAAGTCAGAGCTTAGGTAGGTCTGCAGCCAGTCAGAGGCAGCCACATCACACAATAACATGAATGGCATGCTCCTGTCAGGACAGTAGGTGCACATCAGACCAGCCAGGAGCTAGAGTGATTTCACGTGTCTAATCCCTGCACCAAATCGCGTAAATCGCTCTAGAAGGTGGGCAATGAGACATAAAGAAGGATTTGTATGGATAATCTCACCAACTCACAGATTTAGTAATCATAACCTTAACCCATCCCACTATAAATTGAGAGCTCCTCTCTCATTTGGGGGATTAACTAATCTCTCTAAAGAAAAATAGCATTCTCTCTCTCTCTCTCTCGTGTAATCATTTGTAAGTCAGTTCGCTGAACGTGACCTGGTCACTATTATTAATACAAAATCAGTGGACGTAGGATTTGCTTCCTTGAGCATCCGAACCACTTTAAACACTGTTCTCCATTGCTTTTACTTTCACTCTCTCATCCACGTGTGTCTTCTAGGCCAGCTCAACATTTTGCATGTGTGTTTGGTTGGTGTCAAAATCACGCATCAACAGTTTGCACTAGAAGGAGGGCCTGATTTAGTATTCGTCCTTCATCAGGAGAATCTCTGACTAACTGGTCCTACAACAGCAAATGGCTCGCCGACTTGAACCTGAGCGAATCAATCAGGGTGCTGAGGAGATCCCCTAAGTACAGGAGGACACCTCTCCGGAGGTACCTTCAGTTTCGCAAAATGTCGCGGCGGATATTCCGTCAAGTTCACAACTTGACCCTACCATCATGAGCTACCTGGAGAGGTTCAACAACACTCTCCAAACAGTCAAACAAAGGTTGGACCGTTTGGACCAGGGCGTGCCACCCGAATCAGCTGGGGCGGTGCAACAGCAAAAAAATGCATGCGGAGTCGCGCTGCGCACAAGCGATACCCGTCTTTGCGACACCGCAGCGCGCCGAAGGAAGGGTAAGTAAGTGGCAAAAAACAAGTGGAAAAAAACGGGCCTAAGGGCTCCAAAGGGCCGGCGAACACCGACCACGTCCCGAGTAGAATACCCGTGATGTTAAGACTCGGTGAAAGGTCACAGCTCGAGCCATCCGATGCCACGTCGCATGCGCACCCCCGTAAAAGTGCTGGGCAGGGCGATTCTTATCACCGCTAGAAAAATGATCCTAGTCGTCATCGTGCGGGAGGTTCCCACACTTCGCAGGGTGGTTCGTACCACTGCGGAGGTCGTGAAAATTCTCCGCACCATTCATCGCCATCACACGACTCTAGCCAGTGTGTATAGAGAGCAGCCGAAATTGCCGACCGAGACGAAGAGGAATTCAACCTCCGGACTTTCCTTAATTGCAATCGCGAGGGTCGAACTCGCATGGGTGAAAGCAATCCCCAAATAGCTTGCTTAGTTGAGGATTCAGGCGAGCTCTAGATCAGCTGAAAGCTCAGCAAAACGAACAAGGGCAGGTCGCAGCAGCGTCTCCTTTTTCTCTGGCAGTGTTAGCCACCCCACTCCCATCAAGATTTAGAATGCCCGATATGTGGGCGTTCGATGAAAATTCTGATATGCAGGATCACTTGTATGAATTCAATGACTTGATAGAACTTCACCAGGTTTCAGATTTGGTGAAGTGCCGTTGTTTGGCAGTAACCCTAACCTCTCATGCCAAACGGTGGTTTAGGTCGCTCCCAGAGGGATCGATTAGTTCGTGGCCTCAGATGAGCACGACATTCCTAAGGCATTTCCAAGCAAACCGAAAGTTCTCAATGCCTTTAAGTTACCTCAGCAATATAAGGCAAGAAAAGGACAAATCCCTCTAGTCTTACATCGATCGATTCCACAGAGAACTTAATAAAGTAGCTCACACTTCCGAAGAGTCTGTTCGGACTCTCATCATAGCGGGAGTTTGCCCACAAACCGACCTGTGGAAAGAGTTATAAGCTGAGGATGGTGTTTCCCTCACCCGCTTTTATAACCTTGTGAAGAAGTAACTCCGTATTGAAAATTCCATGGCGGTGCTCCATTGCCGAGACCCCAGCGCTTCAGGTAGTACGCTTGGTCAGGGGGAAAGTAGGAGAGTTGATCGCAAATGGGCTACTGGCGATCAACGAAAAGGAAAGAAACCGCGCTATGAGCCCAAAAAGTCTTATGCTCTCGTTCCTCATCGCGATCGCGACAGAAATCAGTATATGCCTTTGAATGCGTCTGTATTGGCTATTCTTGATAAGTCAGAAGAAGTCAGCCTGCTCGGAGAGCCTGAACCCATGAAAAATCCCCCATCAGTCAGAAATAGTAAAAAATACTGCCGTTTTCATCGGGACAGTGGGCATCACACCGATTAGTGCCGAGCTCTCAAACAAGCAATCGGAGACCTCATCAAGTAGGGACATTTTAAGGAATACATTGATGACTCCACTCATGCACAGGAGAAAAATCAAGGGGAACCAGGAAAGAAACGTCGTGATCGCAAAGGTATTTGCAGTGTCGGAATGATCTTCGGGGGACCGTATCTTGCAAGGAAATCACGAGGTGCCCAAGAGAGATATGCTCGTGCAACCCACCACGACCCTATCAGTGTGATGAGCACGACTCGACGACCACAAAAAGTTCACAGGGAGGAGGAAATTACCTTCTCCGAAAAGGATGCAGTTCGATTGCATCATCATCACAATGACGCTCTTGTGATCACACCCCTAATAGGGCGTCATAACGTCCATAGAATGTTGGTGGACAACGGAAGTGCTGTGAACATCTTGTTCCAGACAGCTTTCGAAAGAATGAACTTGGACGAGGCCGACCTGAAGCCCGCCTCGATCCCCCTATATGGTTTTACAGGGGACCACCTGATCCCCAAAGGAACGATCTCACTTCCAGTCACGCTGGGTGACTTTGACAAAGTGACCAAGGTAACTAAATTCTTGGTAGTGGATTGTCCATCTGCTTTTAATGGTATCCTAGGGCGACCTCTGCTGAGAAACTTCAAGGCAGTCACTTCAAGGTAGTCACTTCGATATACCATCTGAAGATGAAGTTCCCCACCCCGATGGGGATAGGGGAAGTCAGCGGATCTCAGCGTCTATCTCGCGATTGTTATGTAAAAGCAGTGCAGATGAGGTGCAAAGGGAAAGGCATCTCACGCGGCATTCCCCGACAGGCAATAGCGATCAGTCGGATCGAGCCACAGCCTGGCCCAGCCAAGGATAATATGGATTCTCGTATTTGGGAATGCCCTTCTAGTGGGCCAGTTGAGGATCTGTCTCAAGTATCGGTCGACCAGAGCGAGCTGAGCGAGTGTTAAGGATTGGGAGCAATCTCAACCCCCAGCTCGCCACCGAATTGACCAACTTCCTTAGAGAGAATATCGATGTGTTCGCATGGTCACATGTAGATATGGTCGGGATTAGCCCGGATATTATTTGCCATGCATTGAACATCGACAGTGAAGCCAAGCCGGTTCGCCAAAAGAGAAGAGCGATGGATCCGGAACGATATGCCGCCTTGAAACTTGAGGTAGATAATCTTCTTCGAAATGGATCCATCCGAGAAGCGCTCTATCCGACTTGGGTTGCCAACTCGGTTCTAGTAAAGAAGCCCAATGGCAAATGGTGGACCTGCGTTGACTTCATTGACCTCAATAAGGCATGCCCAAAAGATAGCTTTTCCCTGCCCAGAATCGACCAGCTTGTGGATGCCACCTCCGGGCATGAGCTGCTGAGTTTTATGGACGCGTACTCGAGATATAATCAAATTCTGATGTACACGCTAGACGAAGAGCATACGTCCTTTGTTACAGATCGGGGGCAGTACTGCTACAAAGTTATGCCCATTACGGCCTCAAACAAGAACGCCTTGCTGCAACTTAGCAATGGAGGTTAACCGAATGTTCTCTGAACAGATCAGAAAATCGATGGGGGCTCTAAGGTTGCGTCTACGTTGAAGAAATCGTATCTTTGTAGATTCGCAGTTGTCACGAGCAGCCTTGCATCGCGACTCTCTTCAGGTAGGAAACTGAAAGCTATGATTCTGTCTGGGTCCGCGAGCCGCTCTAAACTAGTCATTTTGTTAACTACTAGAAAAATAAACAGCTCATTAGCAAAGGACAAACAAAGTCAATAAATTCGTTAAGGGAAAAGAACCTACTTGGGTCCTAGAAGTGGCAAAGACCATCGTAACGAAAGAAGAAAAACTTCGTCTTATAGGCCCCCGCATTGCTAGGGTAACTATGTATCCCTGCTTCTATAGTAGGTCGCTTGGACAAGTAGTAGGAATCCTTGTCCTTGCTCTTGCTCTTTTTTAGGATATACGAGCAACCAAGCTCTAACGCAGTTAGCTCGCCCAACCCGTTCTCACGACACGCGATGTACATGGCAACGACAATCATGTACACATTTGGCGTGAGTTGCATTGACGCGATCCTGAAATGATCTAGGAGTGACCTAACAAAAGGGTGGAAAGGGATCAACCCCCCACCCTTGAAGATATCCTCGGAGATCGTGGCTAACCCAAGTGGCGGTTCGTGTCCTATCACGGAAGACCTCCACGTGGATAGCGTATTGGTCTATCACCCTTTTGAGCTCATCCTCAGTAAGTACCGAGAAGATCTCTCGAATGGGACTCATAGGAGCATCCTGCGTGGACGAACTGGTCCCTTCCTCAGATCTGGTCGTTGAGGGGTCCATTCTACTGCAGTCTGCAAAAGCGACAAGCAGGGAATCATTTAGCCCTTGTACACTATTTCGTACGATGACATGGAGGAAAGCAAACACTTCCCTTCCTCAATCCTAGAAAAACTCTAACAGAATGTTTCGAGCCGCCATTCATGGCTTGAACCCAGCAAGAACATTTCGTCTCCGATCAACTATCGATAGAGTGATATCATTTATCAACTCTGGGAGTAAGAAATAAAAACAGAGAGCGATCCTTACCTCTCGGAATATGAAGATGAATCCTTCTGCTTTGAATAACTGATACGCACTAGTTTGGAAGGCAAAGAATCCAAGTTTGCAAAAGTCTCTTGCTCTCTCTAAAAAGATGAGTATAATGACATTGCCTGAAATGAACCTGGGTTTTATAGCAAAAGAACTGGCGCTTGGTTTTCCTGAAATCAAAGGACGTTTGGGCAAAAAAATGTATCTCACCGTTGATCATGACCACGTGTCGCAGATCTGCGGGGAAGGGTGATCGTCATGCTCCAAGAAAATCAAATCGTCGTTCCTCTTTGTTGAAAAACTCAAGCGATGGCACGTTCTCCTTCCGCATTAAATGCACCCCAATATGCATTTAATGCTCTAATAGGAGATATCGCTTCAGCATGTCACGCATTTAATGCACATGATTGGCATTTACTGCACACAGGACATGTCTATCAGAGTAGAAGGTGTTTCATTAAATGTATCCATTACAAAAATACGACAGGTAACGTCTGAAGAGATCGTTATGTAGAACAATCTTCGCCTGGCCAGTCACGAAGCGACGTGACTCCTCGATTCTACCCCATTGGTCGCGAAGCAACGTGACTCTCGACGAGTATTCAGTTATGAAATAGTCCAATCCCTTGTCTAGATGAGAATTCCAAGTATAATCAGGTCGTTCATCCCTGAGCAAAGACTATGTCATGTCGCGCGCACAAAAGCGTAGTCTTTGAGAAAATAAGAACTTTACACAGTAGAGAGAGAAAGAAAAAAACAACTGAGAAATTAAAACGTGAGAAGAAAAACAGAGCACTGTATTATTTTCATATTTCTTAATACATCTACTACTTTTTCTTACGTGAACAGTAGCTACTACAATATTTATACATGCAAACTTTCTTCTCCACCGTTTGATCATTAACAACCAACTAAATGCCATGCGTTTGATCTGCAACTTGCATCTCCACTTGCAGGCCAACTTATACTCTGTTTTGCTACTTGCATTCCACTTGCATGCTGTTAGTTAGTGATAGGCCAGCTTATATTCTGTTGTTGCAACTTGTATTCCCACTTGCATGCTGTTAGTTAAGGATAAGGCCAGCTTGTACTGTTTTGCAACTTGTAGTGCAACTTGTATTTCCCACTTGCATGCCGTTGGTAGATGATAAGAAGTGTGAACTGCTTTTTCTAAGTTTGAAACTTTTGCTTAAGTGAAGATTGATATTTTGGTTAACATCGTCCCTCAAGCTGAACTTAAGACTAAAAAAAATTGAGGGAGAAACCAATCAGAAGAGAGAGAAACCAATCTGAAAAAAAAGCAATTTGAAGGGGACCTGATTTTTCTTTCTCAGGATTTATTTATTTCAACTGCTGAATCTTCAGAATTTGAGGCTTGACAAGTGAAGGATCGTCCCTCAAGCTCAAATGGGAAGGAAGCAGCACCAAGGTGCAAACCATCACGAAGAGTTTTAAACCGAGGACCTGACAATGGCTTGGTCAAGATGTTAGCAACCTGAAAGCGAAGCAACATATTGAACCATCAACCGTTTAGACTGAACCATTTCACGGACAAAGTGAACGTCGATTTCAATGTGTTTGGTGCGCGCGTGGAACACGGGATTTGCAGCAAGAGCACCTGCATTGGTGTTATCACACTAGAGAACAGGAACACCGGGAATGGTAATATGAAGCTCACGAAAAAGGTTTTGAAGCCAGGCTACTTTAGTTGAGGCTTGAGCCAAAGCACGGTACTCAGCTTCAGTGGAAGAGAGAGCTACTACCTGCTATTTTTTTGAACTCCATTGGATTAAATTGGACCCAAGAAAGAGACAATAGCCACTGGTAGATTTCCGATCAGACAAATTACTTGCCCAGTCGGCATCCGTATAGCCCTCAAGATGCAGGGTAGAACTTTTTTGAAATGTCAGACCATGACTCAGAGTGCCCTGAATATAGCGAAGAACATGCTTACAGGCTTGCCAATGAGTAGTTGTTGGAGCTTTGAGGAATTGGCTCAACTTATTTACAGCGAAGGAGATGTCCGGTCTAGTCATTGTAAGGTATTGGAGAGCACCAATAAGGCTGCGATACAAGGAGGGTTGATCGAAAGGAGGTCCATCATCAAACTGCAATTTTGAACCAAGCACCATGGGAGTAGAACACGGGTTGCAATGCTGCATACCAAAACGTTGAAGAACGTTTTCAGCATACTTTTGCTGATTTAGTTGAAGACCACAAGTGGAGTGAACTACAGAAATGCCAAGAAAGTAGTGAACACGACCAAGGATTTTAAGACCAAAAGTTTCATCCAAAGAGCTGACAACTTGTTGAATAAAAGAGGCATCACTACCAGTTAACAGGATGTCATCTACATAAACAAGTATGTAGACAACGGTAGTATCTTGATGATAATAAAATAAGCTGGAGTCAGATGTAGAATTGGTGAAACCGTGACTAACCAAGGCTGACTTAAGCTTGTTAAACCACGCCCGGGGTGCTTGCTTTAGCCCATACAATGCTTTGTGAAGTTTGCAGACATAGGATGGTTGAGAAGAATCAACAAAGCCTTCCGGTTGAGACATATACACAGACTCAGTGAGGTCGCCATTGAGGAAGGCGTTGTTAACGTCAACTTGTTGCACTTCCCATCCATGATAAACGGCAAGGGAGAGTATAACTCGAATAGTGGAAGCTTTACCAACGGGAGAAAACGTCTCAAACTAATCAACTCCAGGAACCTGATGAAAGCCTTTTGCGACAAGCCGCGCTTTATACCGTTGAAGACTTCCATCAGCATTTAACTTGACTTTAAAAACCCATTTATTCCCAACTAAGGTCATCGCATCTGTATATGGGACTAAGGTCCACGTATGATTGGCTTGGAGTGTATCAAACTCGGCTTTCATGGCTTGGAGCCAAAGAGGGTGCTGAAGGGCTGTTGCAACAGAGGAAGGTTCTGTATGATTTTCTGGGAGGATGGAACTAAGAAGGGCTTTTGCTTTATGTCTGGTTATCATGGGATGGACATTTTGAGTGGGCTGATGAGATGAAGGAAAAGAAGGTGACAGTGTTGTAGTTTGATAACGCCGAAGGTCAACCTCTAGTTGAAGAGAGGGAGGATGTGGGGAGGTGTGAATGACAGGTGCTATGGAGGTAACAGAATTTGGGTCAGTAGATGTAGTGGAGGATGGTGACAAGTGAGAGGAATCTGGTACATGTTGTTGCCGAGAAGAAAAAAACAACTGGTAGTCTCCAAGGCTGCGGACAGGTTGTGGTTGTAGTGGGAGCAGGTTTAAGGGTAAAATTGTGGGCAAAAGGGAAAATTTCCTCATTAAACTTTACACTTTGAACAGTATAGACCTTGCCATGAGTATTAAGACACAAATATCCCTTATGATGTGAGCTATACCCCAGGAGAACACATTGCTCAGAATGGAAAGAGAACTTATGTTTTTGGTAGGGTCTGATGAAGGGAAAACATTGGCACCCAAAGATCCGAATAGCTTGGTAATCCGGGGACTTGTGGAGAAGTTTTTGAAAAGGAGTTTGATTATGTAGAACCACCGTAGGTAACCTGTTAATTAGGTACACAGCCGTGTGGAATGCAAACCACCAATATTCAAGTGGCATGGAGGCTTGGGCCAATAATGTTAATCCTGTCTCTGTCACATGCCGATGTTTACGTTCTATTTTTCCATTTTGTTGATGTGTGTGGGGGCATGGATGCCTAAAATGAATTCCTTGTTGTGCAAAGTATACAGCTAAAGGGCGAAACTCTCCACCCCAATCCGACTGAAAAGTCTTTATTTTCTTGTCAAACTGCTGAGTAACCAGTTGTACAAACTGTTTTATTATATTGGTAACTTCAGATTTGAGTTGCATTGGATAAATCCAAGAGTACCGTGTGTAGTCATCAACCAAGAGTAAGTAATATTTATAGCCGTAGGGCGAGGTAACAGGGGCAGGTCCCCAAACATCTGCAAAAACAAGCTCAAAAGGCATATATGTTTGTGAATCAGAAGAAGGAAAATGATTTTGATGAAGTTTCCCATACTGACATGCTTCACAAAAACTAATTCTGCTATGATCTTTTATTTTTAAATTTGTAACAAGAGTGTTAAGTACAGAGGAATGAGGATGGCCAAGTCTTTTGTGCCATAACGTCCCCACTTTATCAACAGTTGAAAGTAAAGATTCATTATTTGCTGTAGTAATATCTGGACACGAAGAACCAGGGGCTAGATGAGTTACTCAAATTTGTAGTGAGATGCAGCAAGCTTTGAACTGATGGAGGAATTTATGGAGGAAGTGCCGTATTAAGAAATACTTGAGGAATCGGAGTTGAGAAGATGTTCTGTAGAGGACTCGGCTGTTGCTTGTGAACGCCGAGTTGGAATGTCAAGCTGATAGAGTCCATTATGTACATGGCCTTTAAGTAGAATCACCTGTGATGTCTTGTCCTTAACAACACATTCATCCGCAGAAAAATTCAACAACCACATTGTTGTCATGTGTAATCTTTGAAATACTTAGAAGATTTTTTGTTACTTGAGGCACACAGAGAATATTTTTAAGTTGTAAGGACTTATTCATGCAAGAAGGAATAAGAGTAAAACTCATGTGAGAAATGCCAAGACATTGACCATTGCCTACTTGAAGAGACTCGAGCCGTTGTATTGGTTTTTGAAAGAGATTCTGTAAGTTTGGAGTGATATGGTGCGTCGCTCCTGAATCAATATACCAAGTTGGATCTGCTACGGTGAGTGGAGTAGTTGTTGAAGATGTTGATTTTCCAATCGAGTGGTTTTTCATCTGCGTTTCTCCTGGAAATTCATAAGGTGACTGTGTTTGATCTGTATGAGGAGTTGAATAGGTGTACTGAGAGTGATTTGCTTGTGCTGAATTTTGAAACTGAACTGGATTGTGACGTATAGGTGGAGAGATAGAAGGAAATTGATTTGGGCCATAGCTGAAGTTTGGCTGCTGTGTGCTTACAAAATAGGCTTGAGCAGGAGGTGTCATTTGTGCAGATTGTTGATTATAGTCAAGGTGAGATTTATGATTTTGGTTCCCTTGAAAATTGGTGTCAAACCGATGATAACATTGAAGAGCCATGTGACCACCTTTCCCACTGGCCCGACAAAATAATCTTGGCTTATAGAAGTTTCTGCCTCTGCCTCTACCTCTGCCGAAACTTGGATTATAAGGCTGAAAATTTGGACCAATTTGATATGAATTTCTATGTTCATTTTGGTTTGGAGGTAGAGATTGAGTGAGATGTTGTGTAGGTTGTTCTGAACTATTTTGCAGTGGCATGCTTTGAGCTGAAGATAAGGACTGTTTAGTTGCCAGAAAAGCAGCAGCTTCATGAAAACCTATATAGGCTGTATGTTGTTTTTCCAATCTCATCTCGTGTTTGTGCAGCAGAAATTGTGCTTCTGTAGAGACACTTCACTACTTCTTGACATTAAGGTTGCTACCATGGCATCATATTGAGCCAAGGCCATCAAGGATGTATAATAACAATTCTTCATCATTTATGGTTACTCCACTAGCAGTAAGAAAACCAGCAGGCTCCTTCATCTTCAGTACATATTCGTTTATGCTAGAGTTTTCTTTCTTAGTGGTTTGCAACTGGTTTCTTAAGTGCAACACTCTAGCCTTAGAATCAGTTAAGAAATGCATCTCTAAGGTGTGCCATATATCATATCTTTGTCTCACAATTTGCTACATGCCTAAACATAGTTTCGGATATGGATGAGATTATCCGCTAAATAGAAATTGATCTATTTTCTTCCACATGATATGATCAGAATCGATTACTTTCTTAGATTCATCGGTTGAGGACTGAATAAAAGTAGAGGGACACGGTTTCTCACCTGTGACAAAGCTTTCCAACTCATAAGCTTTCAATACTGGGAAGACTTGGGATTTCGAATATGCGTAGTTCCTCTCTCCTAGCTTTACGGTGATAGTGGGCAAAGTGTTGTTGAGTTGTGGATGAGAAGGAGTTTGTCATCTTCTCAATTGAAGCAACAGGAGGATGGAGGAGTACTTGGATCTGCCATTGGACGTGTGTCGGTATCGCTCGATACCATGAGAAAATAAGAACTTTACACAGTAGAGAGAGAAAGAAAAAAACAACTGAGAAATTAAAACGTGAGAAGAAAAACAGAGCACTGTATTATTTTCATATTTCTTAATACATCTACTACTTTTTCTTACGTGAACAGTAGCTACTACAATATTTATACATGCAAACTTTCTTCTCCACCGTTTGATCATTAACAACCAACTAAATGCCATGCGTTTGATCTGCAACTTGCATCTCCACTTGCAGGCCAACTTATACTCTGTTTTGCTACTTGCATTCCACTTGCATGCTGTTAGTTAGTGATAGGCCACTTATATTCTGTTGTTGCAACTTGTATTCCCACTTGCATCTTTGTTAGTTAAGGATAAGGCCGCTTGTACTGTTTTGCAACTTGTAGTGCAACTTGTATTTCCCACTTGCATGCCGTTGGTAGATGATAAGAAGTGTGAACTGCTTTTTCTAAGTTTGAAACTTTTGCTTAAGTGAAGATTGATATTTTGGTTAACAGTCTTGACCTCTTTTCAAACAGGTCAGAATCACCAGAATTTCCTTGAAGGCGTCTTGTCACGGCATGAATTATAGTTTCCAAGGTTCAATTCTCAAACCTTAAAAACCAAGGGACTTCTGTTATGCCTGAAAAAGTAGGGCTAACGCAAAACCCAGTCAACATAAAAAGTTAGAGCTTAGGTAGGTCTGCAGCCAGTCAAAGGCAACCACATCACACAATGACATGAACGGCATGCTCCTGTCAGGGCAATGGGTACGCGTTAGACCAGCCAAGAGCTAGAGTGATTCCACGTGTCTAATCCCTGCACCAAATCGCGTAAATCGCTCTAGAAGGTGGGCAATGGGACATAAAGAAGGATTTGCACAGATAATCTCACCAATTCACAGATTTAGTAATCATAACCTTGACCCATCCCACTATAAATTGGGAGCTCCTCTCTCATTTGGGGGATTAGCTAATCTCTTTAAAGAAAAATAGAATTCTCTCTCGTTTAGGGGGATTAGCTAATCTCTTTAAAGAAAAATAGAATTCTCTCTCTCTCTCTCTCGTGTAATCATTTGTAAGTCAGTTCGCTGAATACGACCTGGTCACTATTATTAATACAAAATCAGTGGACGTAAGATTTGCTTCCTTGAGCATCCGAACCACTTTAAACACTGTTCTCCATTGCTTTTGCTTTCACTCTCTCATCCACGTGTATCTTCTGGGCCAGCTCAGGATTTCGCACGTGCGTTTGGTTGGTGTAAAAAATCACGCATCAACAAACTTCAAGCAGTTAAAGTTTCTCTCTGCAATGAGTTTTTCTCAAATTTAAAGTATTTTGGTCGTATATATATGACATTAAATAAATGATGAACAGATGTGTGTCCAACAGTGTGATCCCTAACTGGCAAACTCTCCATTGATCTTGACACTTCTCAATTCCCATGCTCTGAGATGCACGTAATCCAGACACGAACGTCTGACGAGGAAATTATCTAGACACCAGGTTATGAACACACAGAACCACCTTTCGGCCTTTTGAGTGAGCACAAAATATATGCTTATATATTAGGAAACAGCTTGTTGCAGCTGGCCTGTCTTCTAATTTCCAGCATCCTATCTGAACCATTATGGCTATCTGTATATCTTTTTTTTTTTTTTTTTTTGTCTATTTCTTTCGTGATGTATATATTCAGGATTTGATATATTCTAGTAGATTATTCAATATATAAATATTGGAGTAAATGTGGGCTCTCTTTTCTAGTGTTCTTTGTGAAAGATTTGATAGTGTTTATTGCAAAAACTTTTATTAAAAAAAAGAAAAAAAAGGCAACGGTCTTAAAGCATTTTCTGATCTCAACAGATGTTTTTATCTATTTCAATCAAACAGTTTTTAAAAATACATATATTATCAAAATAAGGTTAAAACATGCATAAATATAGTGTAATTTATACCCTACTTTGCCAATATTAATGCATGATTTAAAAAACATGAATGAGCTTTTAAGATGACATGAATCGTCAATCTTTATTTTATAATAAATCTCGACGGCCGACAAATGACAATATATAAACATTTATCAGCATAAGAGGAAAAAAATGTTTGTAGGTAAATAATGACCCTAATCTCGATTCTCGAAAAGCAAAATCCTGTTACTACTAATGCAAAGAAGGAAAGAATGTTACGTATCCAGATCGATGATAAGGTAAAAGAAATTAATTAAGAATGCAGACCTTTCAAAAAGCCACCACAGAAGGATAACAAATTCCCTGTGCTGAAACGTGTATTATGTTATTCCTTTAATCCTAAATTCTAAAGGAAAGATAAGCTTTACACTAGCAAATCATTCTCCTGTTTGCCTTCCATTTCAAACAATATTTAAGCGAACATCAAGAATGACAATTGCCAAAAGAGTTTTGATCATTGAGAACGAGATCGATTAAATTGTTGGGTACGCAGATAGTTCTCTCGATCCATCCATCATTTTAGTGTGACTTGGTATTGAAGAATGAAGAAGCACCCTATGTAATTCAAGAGAATTAAAGAGTATACCCATCTCATCCAACATTTTCTCACTCATTCACCAGGAAGGATATATTTTTCTGTATCACTGACAATCTGATTCCCACATGAAAACTGAAATGCTTTATGAATTGCCATTAGTTATATTTAATTAAAATATGATGTCCGGGAGACAGCTACATACGTGTATATGTGCTTGATTGCTTCTAAGAATAAATGCTGCAATTTTTTGCTAGGGAAATGCAATTCGAGCGAGGTTGCATTATTTATGTCTTCGAGGCATCTGGATCTCTAAGGAATCAAAAGCTTAAGCTTTTACTTTGCATGTTCTTATGTCCATACAAATTAACGACTTGTATTATCAAGTGGGGTAATGCAAAAACTTGAGGTGTTCGGCTATACGCTTGAATGTGTGAATATTATTTGTCCGACGGTCTCCGGAGTCCCTCGAATTTTCTCAAAATCTCAGCATCAATGGTCATTTATGAAGAAAAATCATTATTAGTAAAGAAAATTAAAAAAACAATATCATACGACAAGCAGAGTAATTCGTTTTTAGATCTATTTATGATTAATTTAGAGCTGTCATAAATCGTTTTTCAATATTTGTTTTTAAGTTACAAAAGGCCCTCGTGTTTATGTCTTTACTAAGTCTGAAAAAGCTCATTATATGTGTGCAACATTTCCTTGATGCATACGTAACGTTTCTGATGAATATTAATTAATTAATTAGCAAAATTAATCTGATGGAAAATAATGAGATTCATTAGAAAGAAACGTGGATACAGGCTACAGAGTTTGTTAATTATTTAAAGTGCAGACATGACTAGCTAAAAGGGACGTTTCATGGTAAGTTGAAGCTTGTCAGCTCTCAGTCACATGCACTGGTCTCCCAATTAACTCCAAGGTCAGGCCTTCCATGTCCTTTCTTTCTTGTCTTCGACCGTCAATGTAAATAATTTTCTGGTAAATTTATTACGCGACTATTCCACTCTTCAACCATCTAAAGCCTATATATAGCCACCAAAGTCTCTCGCTAAAAGCAACCTCCGAAAATTGCTTCATCTCACAAAATAAACTGAAGCATAAATCCTTGATCATGGCTAAACACAGTGCTAGCAGCAAGAAGAAAAGTAGCATTTTAAAGCTCAAGATTGTCGTGGAAAGACTACACAAGAGTCTTTCATTGGGTAGGAAATCAAATTCTTATTGTGACGAGGTGGAAGAAGTTAATGACTCAAGTTATGTGCCCGAAGATGTTAAGGAAGGACACTTTGCGGTGATAGCTGTGGATGGTGAGCAGCCGAAGAGATTTGTGATTCCATTGAGTTATCTGACTCACCCAGGATTTCTTAAGCTGTTGGAGCAAGCGGCAGAAGAGTATGGTTTTGATCATGAGGGTGCATTGACGATCCCTTGCAGGCCATGTGAACTCGAGAGGATACTGGCCGAGCGATGGAAGGATCAGGATGGAGAATCTAGTGATAATGTTGGTGTCAACTGGGGGTCTTATGAAACTATGGTGCAAATTTGTTGAAAGAGAAGGTTTAATTTCTTCTTCTTGCTCCTTGTAGTAGATACTACTGTTTCTTGTAAACTCCAGTAATGGTTCTTGCCAATACAAGTTCTTGTGTACTGTTTATATTTGTTGACTTGATGAAAATTTTGTTTCCAGCATGTATAATTTTGGAGCAACAAATTTTAATGATAACTTCTGTTGTGCGTAGTTTTCCCACAGTTTGATTCGCGCCAACTGTCTAAAGGCTATGCCAAGATCGAGCGAACGAGATCGTCACATGTGTCGCTCCCATAGCAAATAACTTTGTCAATAAGTCCATCAGTCTTAAGCGTTACTACTTTGATTTAAGTATGGGTAAAACTGACTTAGATCCGGATTACACGAGATTATGCATGTAATCTATTCATAATCTACCAACTCTCAACTACTATCAAAACACACGTATGAAAGGAGGGTGTCGCCTCCAATTATAAGGACATTCATATACACATACACAACTTTGTAAAAAACCCTTGAAACACATTCTTAAGCAAAGAGCTTACTTAGTGAAGCCCTGTAAGCTCACTATCATGGTTCCCTCGTTGTAATCTATTTACATGTACTCCAGGTCCAAATAATAAGATAGTAGTAGATGTAGGCTTGGTTCTAACCTGTCGAACCACTTTAAAAATCTTCTTTGTCTTTTGTTATTTGGCATAAACTCCATTACTTAGTTGATTATTTGAAATCATGTGCACATCCTACCTAGTCCCGTCTTGGTTGACTAGGTACCTTTGGTTGTTGCGGATTTTCGTAACAACAACTTTTTTTAGCATTTAACTGGAATGAGTTCTATGATTTGAATGGGTAGTTGAAATCATAGGAAATCCCATTGAAATTCTGAAATCACTATAAAATTTTTGTCAACAACTTATTTTAAAGTTTTGCAAGTAATCCGTCATTAATCTCTCTAATTTGCTTTAGTCGTGCCTCAATAAATAGAAAACCGATAATAATTTGGTTGTATTTTGGTGCAAATAAATATATAGCTAGCTAGCTAACATTAAAAAAATGTGTATATCACCTCTTCATATACTATAGTTTCTTAATTAATAACTTTTTTTTTTGGGTAACTGATAATTTTATAAAGAATAAAGAATTTACAACTAAACAGGGAACTCCTAAACGAAGCAACCCTTTAAGAAAACAAATGGATCGCTAGCAAAAAGTAACACAAAAAAGCAAGGATATACAATCATTTACTCAACACTACACACCCTAGAGCAACCCACAACAAAAGCCAAATTGCAGACCAAAACAGCTCCACAACAAACGATAAAGTAGACTGGGCAATCGTAAAACTCACGGCATCCACCTGCACACCCTAAACAACAAGGACCCAAGCATCCAAGCCACCCCAACCAACCAAAAGACCAACCATAGGAAAGAAAGAAATCAAGGCACATAATAAAGGGAGCAACCCCCACTCACGGGCAACATCAAGCCACAATAAACAACACCTCTCCCAGCCTTCATGACCAACCCTAAGAAGCCAGCAACCTAGCTTCACCCCAACACAGCACCTACCCCTTAACACAAAGAAAGCCCCAACCTTGTCCACCAGCCAAAAACCCTCCCACAAGCCAAAATGACCAGAAAGAGACAGAGCAGACCACACACCAACCACCTCAAGAGAGATATCTTCTGCCAGAACCATTATCCTCGACGAGCCCAAAACCAAACAAAAAACAAAAAACAAAAAACGAACATCCACATAAAATCATCTCTGATTTCTAGAACCCATCACTAGACAACTCATAGGACACTACAACATTATGTATTTCTAGCTATGACGTTCATTGTAGCTAAAAGTATGAATTTACGTAGCTAAATGGTTTAGCTACAAATGCAATGTTTTGTAGCTTATCGTAGCTAGAAGTGGCGTAGCTAAGATTTAGCCATGTAACTTTTTGCTTACGTAGCTAAGAATTTATATTTTTTGCTATAAATTGTTAGAGAATGATTCAAATTTGACAGTTGTGCTATCAGCTCTTTGACCGGGTCATGTGCAGATACTTCATGGCTTCTTGATTTTCTATTTTATGTTCCTTAGATCATGTCAATGATAATGCCAATAATCTCTACTTTTAAGTTAGTTTGTTATTATGTACTGCCTATTTAAAGGCATATTGAGTACTTCAATGGTAAGTCAATAAGGATCAATATTCAGCTTATAGATCTTCTACGCTTCTGTTTACTATTAGTCCCCTGTTTTTCTCTATTGTTCTGCACTCTACCTAACATTGTGGTATCAGAGCCAGGTTTCGGTCTTTGACTGGGCAAACCACAAAAAAAAAAAAAAAAAAAAGAAAAGAAAAAGGTGAGCAAGTGAATCCAAATGGCAGGAAATGGGAGTTCAGTAACCACACAGCCGCTTTTACCTATTTTCAACGGTAGAAGTATGAGTATTGGAGCATCAAAATGAAAACCTTGTTCAAATCTCAAGAGCTATTGGACGTGGTTGAGCAAGGGATCACTGCAGACGGAGTGGGTTCCTATGAAGAGCAAAGATTAAACAAAAAAAGGGACTCTAAAGCCCCGTTCTTCATTCAACAAGCAGTTCATGAGTCAATTTTTTCAAAAATAGTAGCAGCAAATACAGCCAACGATGCTTGGATGACTTTGCAAATGGTGTACAAAGACTCATTGAAAGTAATCACGGTGAAACTTCAATCTCTTCGTCGTGGTTTCGAAACCTTGCATATGAAAAATGGAGAATCAGTGAACGATTATCTATCCAGAGTAGATGCAATTGTTAATCAAATGCGGACCTATGCGACCGAAATTTCTGATCAGACTATAGTTGCAAAAGTATTGCGGAGTTTGACTCCAAAATTTGATCATGTAGTTGTAGCAATTGAGGAGTCCAAAGACTTAGCTACATACTCATTTGATGAATTAATGGGTTCTTTGCAATCCCATGAGGCAAGATTGACTAGGGCAGATGAGAAGAATGAAGAAAAAGCCTTTCAGGTGAGAGGGGAGGCGTCCAATGAGGAAAAGGAGGTAGCTAGTAGGGGACATGGCAGAGGAGGATTTCGTGGAAGAGGTGGTCATGTAAGAGGACATGGTGATGAGCAAAATGATGAAATGCAACAGCTAAGAAGTAATAGAAGTGGTGTCCAATGTTACTACTGCAAACGATTTGGACATGTAAAAGCTGAATGTTGGAAATTAAGGGAAAAGCAAGCAAGCTATGTAGAACAAGAGGAAGAGGAGGTTAAGCTATTCATGGCCTATCATGCAGACACAACAACTTCCAACAACATTTGGTTTCTGAACAACGGATGCTCTAATCACATGACATGAATAAAGTCATTGTTTACGGAGCTTAACGAGTCTTACAAGCTAAAGGTGAGGCTCGGAGATGACAAACAAATGCAAGTAGAAGGAAAAGGTACTGTGGCAATCAATAATGGTCATGGTAATGTAAAGCTCCTTTACAGTGTCTATTTTATTCCACATTTATCTCAAAACTTGTTGAGCGTTGGGCAACTTATGGCTAGTGGGTATTCCATTTTGTTTGATGATGTCTCTTGTGTGATTAGAGATAAAAAGTCAGATTAGATAATAGTTGATGTTCGTATGACACCAAATAAGTTATTCCCACTTGAAGTTTCTAGTGTTGAAAGTCATGCACTTGTTGTCAAAGGAAATAGAGAGTCTAGTTTGTGGCATTTACGATATGGGCATTTGAATGTAAAAGGTTTGAAATTGTTGAGTCAAAAGGAAATGGTGTTTGGGTTACCCAAAATTGAGTCATTAGATCAATGTGAAGGGTGCATATATGGGAAACAATGTAAAAGACCATTTCCTCCGGGGAAGTCTAGAAGGGCATCTAGTTGTCTTGAGATTGTACATGCTGACTTGTGTGGTCCTATGCAAACGAAATCACTTCGTGGGAGTAGATATTTTCTATTGTTTACAGATGATTACAGTCGCATGAGCTGGGTTTATTTTCTACAATTCATGTTGAAAAGCAAAGTGGCAAATGCATTAAGGTGCTTCGTACTGACAAAACACCAGAGCAAAACAGCATCGCTGAACGAAAGAATCGAACTATTGTTGAGATGGCGAGAAGCATGTTAAAGGCCAAGGGACTACCAAACAATTTATGGGCAGAAGGCGTCTCCACTGCTGTCTACTTGTTGAATATATCACCAACAAAGGCTGTTCCAAACCGAACACCATATGAGGCTTGGACTGGCAAGAAACCTTGGGTAAGCCATTTAAAGGTTTTTGGTTCTGTTGCCTATGCTTTGATTGCTTCACATAATCGAAGCAAACTTGATGATAAATCAACAAAATGTATTTTTGTTGGTTATTGCTCTCAATCTAAAGCATATAGGTTGTGTAATCCTGTGTGTGGAAAAGTGATTATTAGCAGGAATGTAGTTTTCAATGAAGAGGCAAGTTGGACTTGGCATGAGAATTCAGATGGTGTTCAATTTGAAATTTCAACTGAAAATAGTGCTCCACAAATTGAAGTACAACAACCATCTTTTTCAAGTCCTTCAACTTCATCAAGCTTCTCTTCTTTAAGTTCATCTTCAGAGGAAACATCTCCAACAAAATTCAGATTGGTAAGGGAGATTTATGAGAATACACAAGCCTTGTTTGTAGTTGATCCAACAACATTTGAAGAAGCAGCAGAAAAAGAAGAATGGCTTAGTGCCATGAAAGAAGAAATTGCAGCAATTCAAAGAAATGAAACTTGGGAGTTGATGGATTTGCCTGATGGTAAAAATGTAATTGGCCTAAAGTGGGTGTTCAAAACTAAGTATCATGCAGATGGAAGCATACAAAAGCACAAGGCTCGACTGGTGGCAAAGGGTTACTCACAAAAGCAAGGTATCGACTTCGAAGAAACATTTTCTCCTGTTGCTCGATTTGAAACGGTGAGAACCATCTTGGCATTGGCTGCACAATTGCAATGGCTAGTATATCAATTTGATGTTAAATCAGCATTTTTAAATGGCGAGTTGCAAGAGGAGGTATATGTTACTCAACCCGAAGGATTCATAGTTGATGGCAAAGAAGAGAAAGTGTACAAGCTGTGAAAAGCACTTTACGGGTTGAAGCAGGCTCCACGGGCATGGTACAGCAAAATTGACTCCTACTTTCTTGATAATGGCTTTGAAAGAAGTAAGAATGAGCCCAATCTTTATTTGAAAAGACAAGGTAAAAATGATCTTCTCATTATTTGCCTATATGTGGATGATATGATTTATATGGGTTCCTCTTCTTCTCTCATTAATGAATTCAAAGTTTGCATGAAGAAAAAGTTTGAAATGACAGACCTAGGTATGCTGCACTTTTTGCTTGGGCTAGAAGTAAAGCAAGTTAAAGATGGAATCTTTGTGTCACAAAGGAAATATGCTACTGATTTACTTAAAAGGTTTAACATGCTGAATTGCAAGATTGCAGCTACACCTATGAATTTGAATGAGAAGTTGCAGATTGATGATGGTACTGAACAAGCAAATGCAAGAAATTTTAGAATTTTGGTTGGGGGTTTAATCTATTTGACTCATACGCAGCCAGATATTACTTTCTCAGTTGGAGTCATTTCCAGATTTATGCACTGCCCTTCAAAACATCATCTTGGAGCTGCAAAAAGAGTGTTGCGATATACTACTAGAACAATTGATTTTGGGTTATGGTATGGTTGTGTTTCAGAATTCAAATTGTTTGGTTACACTGACAGCGATTGGGCCGGATGTTTGGAGGATAGAAGGAGCACTTCTGGTTTTGTTTTTAATCTTGGTTCAGGTGCCATATGCTGGAGTTCAAAGAAGCAAGCAACAGCAGCCTTGTCTTCATCTGAAGTGGAATATGTAGCAGCAACTTCAATAGCATGTCAAGCAGTTTGGTTAAGGCGAATTCTTGCAGACATCAGTCAAGAACAAAAGGAAGCAACTTAAATTTATTGCTATAATAAAGCGACAATCGCGATGACTAAGAATCCAGCCTACCATGGAAGAACAAAGCATATTGACATTCGGGTTCATTTTATTTGAGATCTTGTGTCAAATGAGTCAATCATTTTAGAGTTCTGTAATACTAAAGAACAGGTTGCTGATATTCTAATAAAATCCCTTCCTCGAGACAAGCATGTTTATTTCAGGCTTCAACTTGGTGTTTGCAACTTTGAATCAAAGGGGAGTGTTGGAGAATGATTCAAATTTGACAGCCGTGCTATCAGCTCTTTGACCGAGTCATGTGCAGATACTTCATGGCTCCTTGATTTTCTATTTTCTGTTCCTTAGATCATGTCAATGATAATGCCAATAATCTCTACTTTTAAGTTAGTTTGTTATTATGTACTGCCTATTTAAAGGCATATTGAGTACTTCAATGGTAAGTCAATAAGGATCAATATTCAGCTTATAGATCTTCTACGCTTCTGTTTACTATTAGTCCCCTGTTTTTCTCTATTGTTCTGCACTCTACGTAACATAAATGAGATTAATATGTAACTAAAAACTTAAATGTTTTTGCCATAACAATAATAAGCTTGTAGCAAAAACTTTGCCTTTATAGCCACGGAGAATAGTCTGTGTAGCTATGTTTGCATTTTAACTATAAAAATATAAATTTATAACTAAATCTTGAAAATTTCTGCTACAAAAATAATATCTATAGCAAATATATTAATCTTTTGGCTACGTGATAGCTAAAATCGTAACTAAATAAAAATATCATTTGCCACATATATAGTGAATTCATAGCTAAATTTTAATTTTTTTGCTACAAACATATGAAAGTCATATCTGTATATGAAAAGATATTGCTATGGACATAGTGTGTTAATAGCTAAATATTGAAATTACTTGCTATGAATACTTTTGATTTGTAGCTAAATATTATAATTATTTGCTATGGACATATTGAAGTCATATCTATATGTGAAATTCAGTTGCTATGGACAGAGTTTGTTAATAGCTAAATATTGAAATAACTTGCTATAAATACTTTTAATTTGTAGCTAAATATTATAATTATTTGCTATGGAACAAATAATTTATATAAAAAATTTATAATTTATTGCTTCAATTAAAATTAATTGTACAAATATTGCTATAATTAACAAATTTAATAAAAATTATAAATTTATAGCAATTCTTTTATATTAAATAGATAATATGACATCATATGAAAATTTCTGACATAAAAAGTTAGATATTAACAAAGTCATTTCCAACCAAATAATTGTCTATTCATAAAATCCTTCATCCTAGTAATTTAAAATGTTATCAACTAATTTTTTTTTTTTTTTTTTACAAAATATGAATCTTCAATATCATAGCAATCTATCCTGTTCATTTAAGAATTTCCACCAACCTGCAATATCAAATTTGCAAAAAAAACTTAGATTAATCATATAGATTAATGTAATCATTGCATATCACTTTATGATTAATGTAAAAGAAAAATGGTTTTCATAGTATATATGCAATTTTTAAAATAACTTACAATTTCATCCAAAGGGATTTGATTATTTATTGAAGATTGTTGACCTTGAGTTGTAAGCATCATCATGAACTTCTCTTCCCATTGTCTATTTCATCTCCTCCATATGCTTTTTCACTTCTTCTAATTTCTCATTTGCTTCCCTTTTTGCCTCCTCCATCCTTTCATTTGCTTCGTTCCTAGTGGTTTGTACTTGTTTCATAAGTTGTGCTTTAGTTGGTCTACTTCCAAAATATTCGGTAATACTTTTTCCTGGACCATAAGCACGCAAATAGCCATTCTTCTCTGGACCAAGGACCTCTTCAAATATTTCATCATCATTCAATAAGATTTGTCCTTCTACTTATTGCTTTTTTAATCGATCAAACTGTGACTAAAAAACAAATTTATGGTATTAGCTTGGATGTGTGTGTGTAATAAAAAATCAAGAAGTAGTTAAAGAGAATACAAAGCTATCACAATAATGTCTTCTATAATGGATTCAACTTGCTTATCTTCTTTTCTTTTGCGAGATTCTATCCAAACTTCAACACGAGAAGGAGTATATCCATTTTTCTTTTGGTGTCATAATAAAAGTTATGAACATATTGATTAAAAAATAATGAAAGTGAATTATTAAACTTAATCTCATATTTGAAAGCAAATTCATACCATTTGACGTTTGAGTCGAGCATAACTTTTAGTTCCTGTGTAAGGAGGCATAGACCGCTTTGATCTATTTGTCTTATTCTTGTTACTCATTTCCTGTGTAATGATAAAATAAGCAATAATATTTATATCTTATAATTACATAGTAATTATGCTAAAATGTAACTTAAATAGCTATGCTTACTTGAAAGGTTGCCTCACTCCAATAATTAACCAAATACTTCCAATCGTCCATATGAACAAGTTTGGGCTTGTTTTTCAGACAACTTTGGTAAGTTGGTTTCGAATTAAAATATCTTTTTTTCATTTTGTATCTGTAATCCCTATATAAGGCATTCATGTGACCAAAAATGGCTCTTTTCCTTCATTCTACTTCTTCAAATACAAACTTCTCCTAAAAAGCATATAAGATAAATAAGTTTCAAATTCTACACTTTAATATATTAAACAAAATACAAAATATTATAAATATTTATTTCTTATCTGTCTTACCTTGATAATGGTCCACATATGGTCAATTTCATGTTCTTTAAGTTCTTTCCACTCCTTTATTTGTAAAGGACAACGTGACTTATTCCGAACTGTTTGTCCTAAAAACCAAACAAAATATGTTGAGTTTTCATCAACAGCCTGATGATCCTCATCAAATTCTATAGGCAATTTTTCTCCTTTTTCTAATGTAATGATTTTTATGCAGCGCGTAGGGCCTCTTGTTTTTTTTTTTTTTTTTTTTTGGAGTTTAGACCTAAAAATCACATGAATAATTATTAATTAGCAAATTAAGAACTGCACGACATTTAGAAAATGAAAATGCATGATAGTAAAACGAAAAAAATTAAAATTAAAACCTGATGTCCATGCCTCAGTTCCAACATCTGATGTGTGTTCCTCCGAAAATGTTTGGTTGACTTATCTCGAAATATTTCCAAGATTATGTTCTTCGGGATAGCAAGGCACTATATCATCCTTTTCTAAGAGAGTAAACATGTTAACATTCATTCCCTTAGTATTTCTGTAACTTGCAAGCATGTTTCTCATGTCATCATCATCAACAATTTGGACTAGCCCATCAAGATCACTGAGGATACTCGTTGGCTTCAGGTAAAACAATTTGTCTCCGCGGAGTATATCAAATTCACAGTTCTTCTTTATGTAATCCAACAAAGCAAAGTATGTGAGAAACTTGAACTCCAAATCAAAATCATAGTACTTCTCACTCACTCTACCATTGACATACGTTTGTGTAGGTGAAAAGACAAAATATCCTCCATAATGAAATCTTATTGTTCTCATGTCCGGAATGCCCATTCTTCCTATTATAAAAAAAGTAAGTTCAAGTTAGATGAATATTAAATAAACTAACAAACAATATTAATAATGAGTGTACATGATAGACATAACAATGAATTGATTTGGTGATCAAGAAAATATTAAAAAAATAAATTACTAAATGATGTTTACCAATAGAATCAGTTGCTTTTTCTCGCTGTATACTAGAATGGTGATTAAGACATGACTTTTCAATACTATTTGTAGTAGATTGCACCTTATTGAGTTGTGCTTCATGATGAGTTTTTTGCATATCTTGAGAGATATTATCAGCAGGATCACTCTTTTTTTTAGTGGGCTTAGCTTTTCTTTTGCCTTTAACTAAACCTCCACACCTACTCATGTTGTTGGTATTCTAAAAAAGTATTATTTACAATAAAATAAATCATTGAGTTATAAATAAATAAATGAAAGAAAAAGACATTATTGAGCTATGACCATAAAACGAAAAATTTCCTTAAACCCCAATGTCAATTAATCATTCATCCATTTTCCAAAACCTTAAGTTATGAATGAAGACAGACTGTGCATAAAAAAGCAAAGTGGGTCATGAAAAGAATACGTTGTGAATGTATTTATGTAATGGTATTTTAAGTAGAGTGGGTCATGAAAATAATATATTGTGAATGTATTTATGTAATGGTTTGATGCCTCGGGAATCTGCCTTAAGATTGGTTTCTTGGTTGCAAAGTACTAATTAAATAATCTGTTCAACTCCCCAACCAAAACAAACCGTGAGTGCACAAATAAAAATAACTCTGCTAAATCAAAGAAACCTAACAGATGTGAACAAACCATACACATACCACATAAAACTCGGAGAGATTACTAGCATTGGTAAAAAAAGTGAATATGATCATTATTAAGAGAATTGAGATGTTAAAAGTTTTTTATTTTTATTTATTTTTAATTTTAATTATAAATCAAAGAAGGTTATTCAATAAACTTTTCTCTATATAAACTCTACTCATATAAACCGTATCAAATAGAATGGAAGTGAAATAGAATATAAGCATTTGTATTGATAATTAACATTAGAATAGATAACATGTTTGAGTAGTCAAATTTGGCAAGGCAAGGCAAGTTTCATAAATAATAATAATAATAAAAACCACAAACAAAGGTGACAATTTCATACATAACATCTGATACAAACCATCCAATACAAAATTAAATAGCTGATAGTATTTATTGACTTCACATTACATCAACGAAGAAACTTATTGAAAATTAAAAATTCAACTAGCATTGCCGACACAACAGACATAGAAAGACTCAAAAGCTAAAGTAGCAAGCTAAGATCGAAAATGTCAAAACAAAAAAAAGTATATAAAAATTAGCAAACTCTGCTGACACTATTTATTGCAGCAAACATGGAAAGTCTCGAAAGCTAAAGTAGCAAGCTATCAGGTTAATAAAAAGCAGAGACACTGTAGAGGATGTTAGACATGTAATCAAAGGTAATTACCATGAGTTTTTTTTTTTAACTTCTTTTATATCCACCTATTGGTTTGACGCATGGCCAATTTAATATTATATCATAAATAAAATTTTTCTCAAAATTTGGCATTATGTGATTGATGTGTGACGCATGGGCAAGTTTAATATTATAGTATAATATTATTTTTTTCTCAAAATTTGACATTATGTACTTGATGCGTGTTTGATTATGTGTTTTTATCAATAATTGTGTCATTAAAAAAAAATAAAAAAAATATCAAATAAGTGTATTTTCTGAAAACCCTAGAAAATTGTGAGATTTCGTCCTCAATATAAACACGTAATGCACGGAAGAAAATAAAGAAAGTTGCAGAACAAAACTTACCTTTAAAGAAAACTGATTCTTGAAAGAAAGCTGGAAGTACAACAATTTGCAAAAGAAAAAAAATGCACAGAAGATTAGAAAAAAAAAACCTCAATAATGTTGTATTGGTTCCAAAAAGAAAACTAACCTTTGAAGCCTGAATATTGTCTGGGAATTCTTCTGATGGTTGTAATCGTTTGCCACGCCTTGTTCTTGATTCCCCCATGTTTATGATAAAATAAAAAACTTCAAATAAAACCCTAAAAAAAAAAGCGCAATTGAAAAAATAAGGAGGGATAAAAGTATCGCCATTTTTACTTTTATAATTTGGGAAAACATTTACTCTTTATCCTATTTAATTGTAAATATATTTATTTATTTTAATTATTTTATATAACTGTGTTTTTGCGTGTGTCTCCTGTCAAATAAAAAACAATAAAAACTTTATATTTATTTAATTAAATTCTTATACAGTCGGCTCTACACTGGCTATAATCTCAATTAAACAATAATGCTACGAAGACCGGTATTTTTAAACAGTCTTCTCTTTTATTAAGAGAATGGTGATGGAAAAGGTTGCTGATAATAATGTTGGTCTCATTGAACAGCTCAGGAGGTGTAGTGCTTGCTTTTCGAGATGGGAAGATAGTCTTTGAGAATACACTTGATACACGATTGGATGTTGTATTCCGTAAAAGCTTCTGGAGGTAATTTCAGTTGTAGAAATCTATTACTTTTATTTTCTTTTTTTTTTGGCTGTTTGCTTTTATTGTAATTACTCATCTCCTAGGGGATACGAAGTTTGTTTGTTTGTTTTCTTTTTTATTTTTTTATAAGAAAGAAGAAACTAACATTATCAAAGATAGGAGAAAATTAACTTTGTTTCTTTTATAAGATTGTATTAAAATACAAAATAAAAACAGAAAAGTTAGTTAACTTGTATTTTGATTTTAGAAAATGTAGGAGCTTGATTCTGACACCTTATTTATTCACTATTTCATGGTTGTGGATCATTTGGTAATTTTGAGATAACTGAAGATTTAGAATATGTGATCAATACTTGATGGTCTGTCTTTTCTTGTCTCCCCCCCCAATTTCTATTGAAAACTGACCTAAGATGACAGACCAAATGATTGATAGGGTGAAGTCCATCTCTTGCTTCTTGCAATATTTTAATAAGATATCGGTAATATGATACATTGTTACTTGAAATTTTCTCTTGATTTTGGAATGGATAAGAATTAGCAAAACAGAAGTCTCTTCTTATTCAGGTACATGTTTGCCTTTCTATTAATCAAACATTTAGTTATATATGGACATACTAGCATCCATCTATAAACAAAACAATATATACTATATATGTTGATAATCTTCTTTGTGGAACGTAGACTTGAGTGGATGACCTCTAAAAATGTCTGTGTTTCACATTAGTTATTTTTCATTTAGTTTATTTGGATCAAGTAGTTATTTCATTTTTTAATTATTATATATTAATACTTAAACAAGATTGCAATGGACAAACAATGGATGCAATGTGCAGATAGATTGTGTAATGAGTATAGTACAGGAGTTCATAATTTTCTTGACTTTGCTTTTAGTCACACAAACTTAGGTGGTGTGATCCCATGTCCTTGTATGAAGTGTAACAATGTTTTGCACAAAACAAAAGATGAAGTACATGGTCACTTGTTAATGCATGGAATCGTCAAAGGATATACTCGTTGGTTATATCATGGTGAATTCATCGCTAAAAAGAAACATCTCCCCAATGACTTAAGAACAAATGAAAAAGATGATATAATTGGGATGATTCATGATGTAGCTGGACCTAACCTAATGGATGCTATAATGCAAGATGTTTGTGTGCAAGACACTATCGAGCCTAACAATCCTAATAATGTTGAACTTGATGCTTCACCATTAGTTCCAAATAAAGAAGCCCTTAAATTTCTTAAGCTATTAGAAGATGCCCAACAACAACTTTATCCTGGTTGTGATGAGTTCTCAAAGTTGTCATTCATTGTGGAATTATTTCAGATTAAATGTCTTTATGGCATAAGTGATAAAGCAGTTGACTGCATAATGCAATTGCTTAAAAAGGCACTTCCTCATGGGGAAAATTTACCAAAATCTTTTTGTGATGCAAGAAAGCTAATAATAAGAGATCTGGGTCTTCACTATGAAAAAATAGATGCTTGTGAGAATGATTGTGTTCTTTTCTGGAAGGACAATGCAAATGATGAAAATTGTTTGATTTGTGGTGAATCTAGATGGAAATCGGTTAAGAAGAATGTGGTTAATCCTAAAAAGAATGGCAAGAAGATTCCTAGGAAAGTCTTACGTTATTTTCCACTGAAACAAAGATTGCAAAGACTATTTATGTCATCAAAAACAGCTTTAGATATGAGATGACATCATAAGGAGCGTCCCCAAGATGACATTCTAAGACATCCAGTTGACTCTGATGCATGGAAATCTTTTGATATTTTACATCCAGGATTTTCTAGAGAGCCTTGTAATGTTAGACTTGGGTTAGCATCTGATGGAATCGACCCTTTTGGTAATATGAGTGTTTCGTATAGCACTTGGCCAGTAATTGTTAATGTGTATAATTTACCTCCTTGGATGTGTATGAAGCAACCGTATTGTTTGCTATTATCGTTAATACCTGGGCCTAAAGCTCTTGGGAATGACATTGATGTGTACTTGCAACCTTTAATATAGGAGTTATAGGAATTATGGCATTATGGAGTTGAGACTTTTGATGCTTCAAAAAAGGAAAATTTTTGCATGCGTGCTATACTTTTATGGACAATTAATGATTTTCCTACATATGCTAATTTGTCAGGGTGGAGTACTAAAGGAGCAATGGCTTGTCCTTCATGCAATGAGGAGACCCCATCTACTCGACTTAAATATGGTCGTAAGTTTTCTTACATGGGGGATCGTCGATTTTTACCTATGAATCATAAATGGCGAGAGAACAAGTCTTCTTTTGATGGAAAATTGGAGAAAAGGTTTGCTCCCAAAAAGATGTCGGGAGATGATGTGTTGAATCAATTGCAAATGCTTCAACCTGTTACATTTGGTAAGGCTAAAAAGATGCAGATAAATGATAAAAATCAAAACAGGCTAAATTGGAGAAAGAAAAGCATTTTTTTTAAATTGCCATATTGGAAAAAGAACTTATTACTTCACAATTTGGATGTCATGCACATTGAAAAAATTATATGTGACAATATCATAGGTACATTGTTAGATATTGAGGGGAAAACCAAAGACAACTTGAATGCTCGTTGTGATTTGAAGGAAATGGGTATAAGGAAGGATTTGCATCCAACTCAAAAGGATGGGAAGTGGTTTTATTCAGCAGCATGTTACACTTTATCTTTAGAGGAAAAGACTAAAATATGCAAGTTTTTAAAAAGTGTAAAGGTTCCTGATGGATATTCATCTAACATCTCACGATGTGTAAGTGTTAAGGAGTGCAAGATAAATGGTCTTAAGAGCCATGATTCCCATATTCTTTTAGAACAACTTCTTCCTATGGCAATGCGTGGAATTGTACCTAATAATGTGTATGATGCTATAACTGAATTGAGCATTTTTTTTAGAGAGTTATGCTCAAAAGTGTTGAAAAAAGAAGCATTGGAGCGCCTTGAATCTCAAATTGTAATAACCTTGTGCAAATTAGAAAGAATCTTTCCACCGGCATTTTTTGATGTTATGGTGCACTTAATTGTTCACCTTGCAACTGAAGCAAAAATTGTAGGACCTGTAAAATATCGATGGATGTATCCTATTGAGAGGTAATATTTTGTTTTCATTATTTTATATGTCTATTTTTATGTTTATAAGTGTGTGGTTATAATAAGTTATTAATTAGCTGAAGAAACATTTGTATAGGTTCTTAGGAAAATTGAAGCGTTATGTTCGTAATAAAAGTCGACCAAAAGGTTCTATTGCAGAAGGGTACATTGTGGAAGAAAGTCTAATATTTTGCTCGAGATATTTAAATTGTATTGAAACTAAGTTTGATAAGTTGGGAAGAAATTTTGAAGGTAGTAATGTTGATTCAGGCAAAGGGTTATCTATATTTCATCAGTGTGGATATCCTTTAACAAGGGATAAGTGTAGGTCGATTGAAAATAATGAATGGAAACAAGCCCATCTTTATGTGTTGAAAAATTGTGAAGAAGTGCAACCTTTTTTACGGTGTTCATTTTTTTATTTGGTCCTTAGTTTTTTTTTTTTCTTTTTTTAATGTACTGTTTTTTCATTGTTGGTTCTTACTTTATTTTTTCAAATTGTTTGCAGTGAACATGAGCAAGGCATGTATCAAGAGGATTTTCATGAATGGTTTCATCATCGAGTAAGATTTCCTTTTGTGAAATTTTATTTCTACGCATTTTGACATTTAATTATTACTATTTCTTCTTGTCTTCTTTTTAATAGGTTGTACAATTGTATAAAGAAGAGAGTACATGTGTAAATGAAGATCTATTATCTTTGTCTCGTGGTCCTTTTTATGGTATACAAAGGTTTTCAGGCTATATCATAAATGGTTTTAGGTTTCACACTAAGCAACTTGAAGGAAAGAGGGTAAAGCAAAATAGTGCTGTTTTGGTAAAAGGAATGGTGGAGGATAAAAATATAGATTATTATGGAGTTCTAAATGAAATAATTGAACTTCAATATTTGAATGAAAAACGAATTGTGTTATTTAAATGTGATTGGTGGGATGTTCATGTGATTGGAAGAGGTGTGAAGAACGATAAGTATGGTTTTGTTAATGTTAATACAGCTCGAAAATTATATACGGATGAACCATTTGTGCTTGCATCTCAAGCACAACAAATATTCTATGTTAATGATGGTTCCAATCCTAATTGGCTTGTTGTTTTAAAAGGTCGTCCGGATAGCTTTTATGACCTACCATGTGGTGAAAAATCATCTATTGATGAAGAAGCTTTCCAACAAGACAGCTCTGAAATAGATCATCAAATTACAAATATGTTTGAAGATGATGGCGACTTAATCAATTGGAAGAGACATGAGATATCTGCTTCTAGTAGTGCGATTGTTGATGATGATCATAGTGTTGATGAAGAGAGAGATGCTGAAGACATTGATGATGAAGATTTGCTCATATAGATTATTAGATTGTTTGTTACATTTTTTTTAATCTTTCATATTATATTTGTTTGACAGCTACGAGATTTTTGATACAGTTTTTATTGTTTAAATGATTGTACGACTTGAGTTCAATCCCTTTATTTTACAAACTATGCTTTCAATTTTATAAAGTTTTATGGTTATACAATTCAATTAATTTGCTTTTCATATTAATACTCTGTGAAGTGAGATAGGTTTTGATAAACATATTAATGGTGGTTTTGGTTATTTTGATATATACACAAAGTTTTATATAAAACATATCTTCCATACAACCAAATATTCTTTTTATTAAACGTATAAATAATTTAAATAGTTTTATTAACATTGTCATCATCGTCATCTAAAACATACATACAAGTTTATATATAAAAATATGTAACATTATCAATTTTTATAATATCTCACATCTCATACCTAAAATCACTTACATTTTATAAATTGCTAGTTTTAAACCATCATAGAAAAGACAAAAACCTTAGAGATCCTTTAAAATACAATTTTTATTTTACAAAAGCTCACACTCTTAGCTCTCTGAAGAGCTCTTTTAAGTTAGCTATTGGTTTAAGGTTCCATTTATTATTGACCTTAGTGTTGTGATTAACACTATATATGACTATAATTCATAAGTAATAAAAATATAATTACTTACAAGATAAATTAGAATATCTATAGCTGCATACTATAAGGATTGTAGCAAATTAATTTTCACTTTCTTTATTTGCTACAAATTCAAATAATTTATAACTAATACACACATATTAGCTATATATTGAAACTAGTAGCTAACAATGATTCTAAAATGTTGTCACTACCATGAAAATAAAATTTGTATAGCTAGATACCTTAATGAGCTACAAATTTTAATATTTTATAGCTAATGTAAAAATAATAGCTATATAATTAAACTCGTAGCTAATAATGATACTATATACCACGTACATAAAATGTTTATAGCTAAATACAATAATTAGCTACAAATCTCAATATTTTATAGCTAATGCACAAATAATAGCTATATAGTTAAAACTCATAGCAAATAATGATACTATATGCCATGTAAATGAAATATTTATAGCTAAATACATTAATTAGTTACAATGCTTTACCATAGCTAATACATTGCAGCTAAATGAATAGCTATTGCCACAATTTTAATAAGTTAAAGCAATAGATGAATATTAGCTTCAAGGGAGAAATTCTTATTACTAAAATTATTTCAGTTAGCTATAAATATTGACTTTTATAGTTGTAAATATGTATTTGCTACAGTTTTTCTTTTCGTAGCTATATGTGTATATTGTTGTAATGGGGATACCCCATTCTTCCCAAGCTATCTGAACTTTAAAGTTATCCTTAAAGGGGATGCTTATCAACCGAAGCCTAACAACTCCCAAAATGTGATGCCCCACCCAATGCTAGTGACGACTCTTTCCACTGAACAGACGAGCGTTTCTCTCCTACCAAATATAGTAGACAGTTGCCACAAGAAGGAGTTGATGGATAATAGCCCACACACATTTACCTTTAAACTTACTCGCAAACCAAACTATAAATTGATCCCAATCAATTATATGAGCTCCAAATTTACCTTTCACTTGAGCTATTTTCTAGATTTCATTGGAGAAGGGGCACTCAAAGAAAAGATGATCATAAGAGTCCAAAGGGCCATTACAAAACGCACACTTCATATTTGAGGAATCCGACCATAAGCTCATTCTATCTTGAGTGAGAAGCTTGTGCTTAATGGCAAACCACATGATGAAAGAGTGACAAGGAATACAGTTCCCAATGCAGATGAGAGAGTGTCAGGGGACATGGCAACCTTTCGAGGAGAAATCTCAACAAGTTTGTCTAATCGAAAATCTGACTTTCTTACCTTCCTTAGACAACCAAAACACCTCATCACCGATGTAGCTAGAAGAGAAAATAGGGGTTTGACTCACCACTTGGGGAAACCTTTCTTGGATAATCTCAAGCCAAACCTATCGCCCATCCTTGAAAATATCACTCACTTTAGCATTTTGACCCAATCTCAAAGCATACACCATCCTGGGAGAAATAATATTGTCTATTGGTCCTAACGGGTGTCAAGGATCATACCATAAAGAAGTGGACTGGCCATTACCCATAGCAACATTGATATGCCTCATAACCTTATTTCTCATCCCTAGAATCTTCTACCAGCTTCAGCTAGCATCCCAAGGAACTTTACCACTGTCACGTAACTAGGCTAAATGGATCCATTTAACCCAAAGGGAGTCCTTCCTTGAAACCACGCTTCATAAGTGATAGGTGATTCTAACTTTTCAATGGACAGATACCCAACCCACCTTCATTCTTAGGCACATAAATATCATTCAAAGTTACTTTAACTCTACCATTAACCATGTCATTACCATGGCACATGAAAGTGACCTTAGGAGGATGAACATGGACGCCTAATACACTTGCATGGAGGAAAGCACCGAGACAACCAATTGGAGATGACCAACATAGGAGAGACTTTTATTAGTCCAAGATTTGAGTCTCTTTTCCACCTTATCAATAAGTGGAAGGCAGTCAACATGGCGAAGATGGGAAGTAATTAAAGGAACTCCAAGATAACGTATCGGGAGCAGACACTCCTCAAAGCATGTGATACTGCTAATAACAGTCCTAATCGGGTCTTTCACATTACAAGCAAATATAGAGCATTACACTTATAGATCACGTTACAACACGAGATATGCCGAAAATCATTCATACTCAGGGGAACTTCTTTCTTTGGCACTAAGGCAAGGATGGAAGCATTAAATTTCTTAAGTATTCTGCCATACTTAATCGTTGCAAAAATCCCATGTCCCACAATATCCTAAGACTCCTTAAAAAATTTAGCAGAGAAACCATCCGAGCTTGGGGCTTTGTCATCTCCCATAAAAAACATGACCATACAAACCTTTTAAAAAAAAAAAAAAAAACATGACAAATCCTAGAGACATAGTAAGTATCAAAAATCTGGACAAGAAACAGGTCATGCAAGCCCTCCATACTGGAGATTGGAGAGGCATTATTGAAGAGCAAGGTTTTAAAATGTAGCTCGAACCGGTCAGTTCAACTAGTTCAACCAGGAACAGGCGATCGAGTTGAGTTGGTTCGAATAAAAAATAAAAAATGTTAATTAACCCAGTTTGAACTACAGTTGAACCAGATTTTTTGTGATGGGTCGCTGGTCCAATTTTGAAACCCTTTTCCTTTTTCTAATTTCATTCGTCAAAACCAAAGTTACCAAACAGTAACACCACCTTAAAACTTTAGCTTCTTCGATCTTAAAAGTTCAATCTTCTTCAATCTCTAGGTTCTTAGGTTTCAATCTTCAATCATCAAAATCTTCGGCTGCTTCTTCATCAATCTTCAGTCTTTAGGCCTTGGACGACTTGTGAGTTGCGATCTTCAAACTTTAAAGTTCAATCTTCTTCAATCTTTGGCTTTTTCAGACTTCGATCTTAAATCTTCGACTGCTTCTTCTTCAATCTTCTATCTTAGGCTTCAACAACTTTTTCTTTCGATCTTCGACATCTCTCACGAGGTTTCTGTTTCATTGTTGTTATTGTTATCGAGATGGAGGGCTGAACCAATGATTATAAAATGGAATTCGGTTGTGTTTTGTAACTTTTGTTTGTTGTGAGATTGTTTGTGTTTGAGATAGAGATTGTTTAATATTGAAGAAGTGGGTTGGAAACTTGATATTGAAGAAGTGATTGTTTGGCATGAGATTGGTTGTGTTTGAGAATTGAAGTGTGCAAAAATGGAGTGTATTTGACATTGGTTGTGTTTGAGAATTGTAGTGTATAAAAACAGAGTATGCAAATGCACACTTTGTTTTTGCATGCATTTAGACAATTCATTCTTGCAAATCGCACAATGTAGTGTGCATTTTCACACTGTAGTGTGCAAAAACAGAGTGTGAAAATATACACTTCGTTAATAATCTACAATTTTTGTTGATGTCAGCATGACATCATCATGTTGATGTCACAGTCTAACCCGTCGGTCGGATCGGCCAACCTGGGACTTGGTGACTTAGTTAGGTCACTCTTCGTTTTGGGTTTTAAAACTTTACCGAAGAGATCCTTATTATAGGATATAAATGTCCTGCTATATCTCTATCCTCTAGCATGTACCATATCACTTGAATCAGAGAGGATCCTGTCAATTTTTCTAAAACTTTGGGATGCCTATAGCGACTTATAAAAGAAAACCGAGTTTTGATCACCCACACTTAACTAGTGAACCTTGGGTTTCTGTTTAAGAAATCTCTACTTATCCAATAGGGCATCTTTGAAAGCCACCAAAAACACCATTTCATGTTCCCAGAGCTCAGTATTACCAAGATCACAACCAAGAGCACTCTAGATAATATCAACCTCCCTTCTCAAAAATTGCAACCTTCCTACTGATGTGACCCTGATTTCTATTCAAAATCCTAAAACAAGGCTTAAGCAACTTTAGTGATCAAATACCGAGAACATAAGGTCTCCTGGAATATAAGTAGCCCAGACTTTCTGAACAATATCCCGAAATTAAGCCTCGTGCATAAGATAGTTGAAAATTTTGTAAGGTCTTAAAACTCAAACCGGGGAGTGACCTGACCAAGCCACCGGGTCTTGGGTTGGTCTGGTTAATGGGTCCAACCGATGGGTCAAACCATGACATCATCATGCTAATGTCAGCAAAACAACTTAGATGTTGAAAAATTGGATATTAGTAACGAAATGTGCATTTTTACACTCTGTTTACACACTACAATTTTCAAATACACACACACTTCATCAAACAACAACTTCTTCAATATCAAGTTTTAAACCCATTTCCTCAATATTAAACAATCTCTATCTCAAACACAAGCAATCTCACAGTAAGCAAAAATTACAAAACACAACCAAATTCCATTTCATAATCATCGGTTTGGCCCTCCATCATGATAACAATAACAACAATGAAACACACAAATATGAAAAAGAACAAAAAAGCAACAATGAAACACAAACCTCGTGGGAGCTATCGAAGATCAAAGATCAAAGAAAGAAGTTGTCGAAGCCTAAGATGAAAGATCAGAAGATGTCAAAGGCCTGATGATTGAAGATTGAAGAAGAAGCAATCAAAGATTTAAGATCAAAGTCCAAAAAAGCTTGAGATTGAAGAAGATTGAACATTGAAGTTTGAAGATTGCAACTCACAAGTCGTACAAGGCCCGAAGATTGAAGATTGACGAAGAAGCAGACGAAGAAGCAGTATAAGATTTTGATGATTGAAGATCAAAATCAAAGAACCCAAAGATTGAAGAAGCCAAAGTTTTAAGGTGGTGTTGCTGTTTGGTAACTTTGGTTTTATCGAATGAAATTGGAAAGGGGAAAAGGGTTTCAATTTTTGTTCTAATTAATTCAACTTAAACAATCCTAGTTTGGACCAATTAGACTGGCGACCCATCACAAAAAAATTGGTCCAACTGCTGTTCAAATTGGATTAATTAATATTTTCGATTTTTAATTTGGACCAATTCAACTCGACTGTCGGTTCCTGGTTGAACTGGTCGGTTCGGATCGAGTTTTAAAACCCTGAAAATTTGAACAAATAGGGTTTTGCTAAGGTAGGATTTTGGGAAAGAGGTAACAAAGGGATTGTGGTCACTAATACCCTAGGGCCAAAAGAAATTATTAACTTTGGGGAGTCTAAAACAAAACGACACACTATGCATACCATATGAAACTTTTTAAAGACACCATTATTCCCAGTCCAAGTAAGCATAATACCAACCTGTTTAAGATTCGCAATTTTTAGCTCATCAACACAATCACAAAAATTAGCCATGCTTAAAGACACCATGGATGAACCTCCAAGGCTCTCGTAAAGATTAAGAGTAGTGTTGACATCACCCATACATAACAAACTTGTGATGATGTAAATAGTCCCAAGGCTCACGCTTCCTCATGTAATCATTCTCAGCATAGACAAACAGAGAATGAAACTCACCTCCCCCTCTCAAATCCCTAATAGTGCAATGAACCACCTGATCTGTCATCCCATCAACAACAACTTTATAAACTGAGGGATACCACACTCAACATTAGAGACCTATTCCCACCTACGAAACACACCATTAAAAATACGCTTAGCATTATGGACCGTAACCTGAGTCTCCAAAACCGCACATAAAGAAAACCTATTCTCTTTAATAAGCACCCTAATTTCTTCTTGTTTTATAGGCTAGTTAAGGCCCCTAATGTTTTGGTAAGCAAAATTAATCACGGATAGTGAGTTGGTTGGAGAGTTGGCACATCCTCCTCCCGGGCCAATCTCATTAGAAACTTTCCTAAGGTTGTTTCCATCTTTAATAAACTCAAGCAGTGACCTTAAGTCTGAATCAATATCCGAATCACTAGCGTCATACTCGCAATCCGCTTCTATCTCCACATCTACTAACGAAATCAGGCTTTGATTCGTAGTCACTTCCACCCCATCAAACTCTAGATCTATGGCTAAACACTGGAAAGAATTACCCATTCTGATACCTTTCTTCCACTTACTAAGGCGAATCAATCCTTCTTTTTTAGAATTGGCCACCTCTTTATTCTTTGGATTACTAGTTGACGCATCATTTGAATCCCCCATCTAGACCCCAAAATCCTTCCTACCATTAGAGAGCACAGTTTGATGGGCTTCCTTTCTAACTTTGGATTTGGCCAAGGCCTTCCCTTTTCCTTTACAAGTGATCACCTTGAAACCATCTCTATCCTCTTAAACATGCTTAATCAAACCTCCTGAAGCAACCTTGTTTATAGCTTTCGGCAAGTGTGAGCATATCTCATCCACATGCCCAAAACATCTTTCACATTGAGACAGCTTCCATTGGAACTCAACTTTCACTTATGTGGGCTTTAATTGGATTACCATCAATTTCAGCTTCCAATATTCAAGTGTGATTGGGCGATTGTAGGACATGAAATTAAATTTTAAGAAGGTTTTACCTTTATCAATTTGCACCAAAGTCAAAATCAGTATGTAAAAGAGCCATTTATCCTAGCATCCCAAGTGAAAGAAGTGTTTTACTCCTGAGAAATCGATTCACCTAGTTGGTATGTTGTATTGAAGGCACCTCGAGGAGTTACTATGAGTTGAAAATGTATAGTGAGGTTGAGGATTTGACTTGTAGGCCAGAATTGGATACTACATGAGATATGACCATTTATGATTATAGTGAGGACGTTAGTTACGTGAGAGAAAATTGTGAAGGTCTATTGGTGTGATTACTGTAATTTTGGAATTTTTAGTGAAGGGACCTACCATTTTTCTATGTAAACTCTTTTTTTTTTTTCCTTTTTTTTATGTTGTGTATATACTTAGTTATCTTTTCAATTAGGTAATATATGACATGTAACTATATTTGTGCCTTGTTTATAGGTAATGGGGTTTTTTGCATTTATTAATTTCTTAAGAATTAATTGTAAGCTAAATATCATATTAACTTTCTTTTGTTTGTTTAGCAGGTTCTACGGAAAAGATAAATACTTATGAATTCCACAAGTGTGCCTAAGAAAAAAGGAGGTCCAACTGAAATGAAGAACATTGCTTTGAATGATGATAATTGGATTGAAGTCAAATTCAATGACAAAGGTTAGCCTATTGAGGAAGAATATGTCATCTTCATTCTTGGGACCTCTTGGGTAAGAAATTGTACCTTATATAACTTTTTATTGGAGAAAGGTTCTTTCTGACATAAGAGAAATATCATGGAAATGTGTTCAGGTTATGTATGAATTTCCAAGTTTCTTCATATATATATAAGTGCTTGTTCTAACGATTTATTTATATCCCTTAGGCAAGATATAAGTTGGAAGAAGAATGGTAAAAACACTGTGTGTTTATGGAGATTGGTGCACTTTGGAGAGCTTCAAAGTCAAGGCTAGTTAGCAAAATTAAAATGGCCAAAAATGAAGAAGAAATAATGGCACTCAAACCTAATAACATCAATAATATTGGTGCATGGAAAAAGTTTGTGGAAGAAAAAACGTGTTCAAAGTTTAAGATAATTGTATTATATATGCATGTGAGTAATGTTTACTTTATTTTAGATATGAAATCATTGAATTATTTCAAGTTAAAAGTGATGAAATGAAAAAAAGGAGGAAAAAAACAAACTCCACACACAGGTGGTCGAAGGGGTTATGCTCGCATGACTGAGAATATTGTAATGTCTCATTCTTTTTATATGATTTCAAGATTAAAATGAATAAGAGTTTAAACGTTTATAATCATTTTTAATTTTTGTTAGAAAAATAAAACTAGAAAATGCATCGAATCGGAGTTGAGGTTTGGATTAAAGCTCATAAAAAAAAGAATGGTGAGTGAAAGGACTAGGAAAAGATGTAACTCTTACACAATTGTCTATAATAGCTCAAAGGGACAACATTATAGCTCAAATGAAACAAGAGCAAGCAAAGATGGAAATGGAAATGGACCATATGAAGGACTTGCCCAACCTAGCTTTGAAACAAAATCGGGTTACTGTAAATGTAACTAATTGTTTAATTTCATGATTGTACTTTGTATATTTTGTAATATTCTCATATGAAGTTTACAAGGTCAAAGGCACACAATTGAAGAACCTGAAGATGTATTGGCAAAATTATTTTCATATGAAGATGTATACTTGGCTATATATGTATGGCTGCGTTTGGTTACGGGTCTAGGAAGATAACTCCGGCAACCTATCTTTGATTCCGAACATTCCCTTGTTTAGTTGTAAAGTAATATAAGATTTTGGTAATCTTCTAATACCAATAGTAATTACTATTGGTAATATAGGAGGTAATCTGATTACCTCCATTTTCTTAGGTATTGTAAGATTATTTGATAATCTTATTTTTGTTACAATTTTACCCTTCACTATTAAAATTTTTGGACAATAATGCCCTTATTTTGAAATTAATTTACATGAATTCTACCATTACAATTCTACCCCTAAATAATTAAAGTTTTGGACAGTAATGCCCCTATTTCTAAAACAATTTACAAGCCACCCAAGAGAACTGCTGTAGCCACCACCACCACCACTCGCGGCCACCGTAGGCTAATGTCATCAAAATGGCACATGACTAGCCAGATCTAGCCGGTTGTGCGTCGATATAACCTTTTCCAGCTATATCAATAGCCGTAAATGGCAAGATGGCTATGGATCTGAGATTTTTTGGGTTGGGCAGCCACTGGTTTTAAGCCCAATCTAGGCCAATTCTGGCATCACCGTCGGCCCCAACCACCACCACTTACTCCTCTCGTTTTCCTTTTCAAATCCCACCAAACCCAATCACCAGAGTTGCCCCAATCGCCGGCAAAGCCCAACGTTTTTTTCGCAATTTCCCCTTTTTTAGGTGCTTTTTTTGTTGTATTTTCTACTAAAAATCACCCCCACTTGCACCGATCAACTCCCCTTCACCTCCTCTTCAAAACCCTTCAAAGAAAATCTCCATTACACTTCCTGATCGACGGCCAGCGGTGGTTTAGGCAACCAGCAGTGGCTTGGGTGAATGGGGGTGTTTTTGTTAAAAATTAAACTTTTATGTGGCTAGGGTGTTTTAGAAAAATCTCAAATGTAGAGGGTTAAAAGAATTATTCAAAAATAATTTTATACTAATATTTTAAAAGGAGGGCAATTTACTAATCTATATAAATACCCACCAATTTATTCCTCTCAACCAAACATATCAATATAACATACCCACCAATTTATTCCAATCTAACGAAATACAGTTAATATAACATTCCCTGTAATCTTCAAGGTAATCTATCTTTCCATTAATATAACATTCCTAGTAATACAACATTTCCTTAACCAAATGCACCCTTTATGTTTTTCCCTAGTCATTACTTTTGAGCATGAAAATTGTTTCATTATATCCACTTGGTGTTGCAGATTGTGAAAACAATCCCTCGCAAAACTAAATGCAAGTTGCTTGATTAGAGAGGGTCCAATGAAGTAGTAACTGAATGACGTTTTTCTTCAAATGATCCAGAAACACTTGTTCATCATGTTTCCATTAGGCCTAATGTTATGAGAGTTTGGACTTATATGGCCAAGGTACCTACTGCGTTCTTGTGGAGGCCTGCATTATAAATGGTTTATGTAGAAGATGTTATGGGTAGTACAGTTACTTGGCCTGCTAACAAAGTTTTCATGCATTTTTCAAACTAATTTTTGGTAAGTTCTTTTCCATTATCTCGTCACTTTTAGTAGTTATTGGTAATGATATGATTTGGAGATATGTTTTGTTGATTCTACATTCTTATTGATACTTTCATGCTTCTTGTAACATGATTATGAAAAATGGGAGGGAAAAAATGAATAACACTTCATTATGAAGAAATATGTAATATTGATGGATCATTTAAACTTGCCTGGTGGAAATTTTTGGGATTGGTCATTGTGAATTTGGAGATTTAAACATGTTCTTTTCCTCCTTGTTTTGCATAAAATATTTGGGGTGCTTTTGTTTTCATCTTTTCTTGAATTTGTAATATATGTAATGTCATCATTGAGAATACACATGAGAATTGAAGATGATTTTTGTTTCAATGGTTATTTAGGTTGTGAAATTCGAAGACTTTTTTGGTAAAAATGGTAGCACAATATATATGTGTGTGTGTGTGTGTGTGTGTGTGTGTGTGGTGGTTTTGTTGATAGATTTTTTCAATGATTGGAAAGTATTAACTATTGTTCATAGTTAATTTTCCAATCATCTAGGTATTATATATGATGTAAAGAATGATGGGTAAAATGATATATATGGTGGTTTTTGTTGATAGATTTTTTGAATGATTGGAAAATATTAACTATTATTCATAGTTAATTTTCCAATTATCTAGGTATTATATATTATGTCAAGAATGATAGGTGCTTATTTGTTAGGCATATATGAAGCTTTTTGTTTATGAACGTTTATCAATGAAATGTGCTTTTAAAAATTTATCAGTTTCAACCAAGATTGGTGTACCATTATTTATAATTTGTATTATAAAAGTAACAATTATAATAGTATTTATATATGTTATACAAGATACATTGGTAGCACTTTTAAAATGTTACAAAAAAATAATTTACAACATTTATATAATGTAACATAAAATCATTTTGAAAATACTTTTAAAATGATATGGAAAATAATTTTGTAACATTTAGTAAATGCAAGGAATACCTATCTAAAACATTTTTAAAAACTTTGATAGCACTTTTAAAATGTTATTAAAAACTTTTCTACAACATTTTAATAATGTTACGAAAAACCTATCTATAACATTTCTAGGATGTTACAAAAAATAACCTATAACAGTTTTAAAATATTATGAAAAACTAATTTATAGCAATTATAGAGTGTAAGCTAAAATCATTTGTAGCTATGAATAAGTTCTATAATATACTCAATAATAGCATTTTATTACACTTATTAAAAGTTCATTTATAACTTTCAATAAGTGCAACAAAATAATTAGTAATAACATGCAAAAAGTGTTACCAAAGCCTCATTTTTTGTAACAAGGGCTGTCATAACATACTCGTACTCATAAATGCTATTGTTTACCTTTGGTAACACTTTTTGCATGTTATTGTAGGCCATTTTTGTTGTAGAGTAATTTGGTTCACAATTCTCCTTTGAGGGAATTTTGATTCTTATCAATTCCGGCAATTTTCGGGTAGCATCCACTTCAATTAAAATTATCGCAAAGCTACTACAACCTAGGTTGTCCTGACAAGTTTATTTTTTAATCTTATCCAAAACCAATGGCTTGTCTATTGTACTTGCCTTATAACTAATCCATAAGGACATCAAAAAATTTAACCCACATCGGAATTGACCGAGGTGAGACTTTATTAAGCTCCACGCCCGAGTGCCATTTCTACAGTAAAATTGGCTTGTTCTGAATTATCCAAGGTCCATCCTCCAAACAATCTATCATTCCTTCCACATATTCAAACTTGAAGAAGAGAAAACCCTTATCATTCAACATACTTCTTTCAAATCATATCTCTACCACATCCTCATAGAGAGGTATTGAACTGAGTGGAAGAGGGCATTTTTTTTTTTTTTTTTTCCAATAAAAGAGCCTATAGACATGTCTCCCACTTCCTCTATCCTTCCAAAGCAACTAACAAAGGAAGGCTACTAATAAAAGCACCATCCTACTCAACCACCAACTGAAAAAAGTTCAATTTAATTTTTTCCTTCTGGTGGTGGTCCATAGCCAATTACCCTCTTTTGCCCAAGATTTTTGGACCACTTGCCCCTCATCACCACGAAAACCATCTCCAACTGCCTACTCCTAATGACAGTCTTGAACTAAGCCATCTTTTTTTCCAGCTAACAAAGCATTTTCGTTACCCATAAAAACATTCCCATGGCCAATGTTAGAAACTAGATCAACCATTTGATTCACCTTAACCCTAGCAAGAATAGGGTTGTTAAGAAAAGAGCTCAACGACCTAATTTCCTTCCTCTTCTCACAAGAAAAATTCAACCCAAGCTACCTATTAGTAATAGTTGCAACAACCAGGTCAACACTACCAGACCTCTCAAACTCACCAATCTTGGGTTGGGTCAGCCCATTTTGAATTCCACTTCCATGATCCAAGTTGGCCTCAACATCCCTAACCCGGCCCACATTAATTCTTGGAGCTTTGGCCCCCTCCTTTTCCTCTTCAAGCTTACCGGAGTAAGTCACTGACTACAAAACTTTCCCATTGTTGCTCTCACAATTCCTTGAAGGTGGGCTACGAGACCAGTCTCTGATACTCCCCTCATTCACCTTTAAGGTAGTCTTGTTTTCAAGAGAACACCCAAATCGTCACTTTTCAACTTCAGAAACTTGCAAATCAACAACAATCCGAGTTCAACTTCTAATAACTTCCATGGCTGACTCAAACATCTAATCTTCTCTAACAACCATCAACCCATCAGTAGTTGCCCGATCCATAAAAGACCACAGCCTCGAATGATTTTTAGGCAACTTTAAGGCCTCCCCTTTAGCGATTTCACAATCAATGCCACAACCCAAAACTCTAGACATCTCACCATGATTCCTGGTTTCCATCTCATGCACAACCTGGACTTTGTTCAGCAATGGCTCTCTAACTTCCTCACACGACACAACAGTTGAACTTTAGCCCCTGAACCATATCCAAAATCCTTTCTTGGCTTCATAAATGGCTAGACCTACTCAATCTGCCCTAGACCCTAAGACCCTAAGCCTCTGAACTGTCTCTTGTAAAAGCCCTGACCCTAAGACCTAGAGGGCCATCGTCAGCAATGTAGACTATAAAATCTACCTGAAAGTGATGCGAAAGTGATCATGATGAATGAGCCAATGACAATTTCTTAGACCTGTAAAGAGACAAGAAAAGTGAATGTGAAGCATGTGGGAACACCGTGTGGTGTCGATCGTAGGCACTTCGACGCTCAAGTCAGCAAGGTTGTGATGAAAAATTGAGCGGAAAAGGTAAAAGAAAGGTTTACCATGGTTGCAAAGTTAAGGCACAACTATCATCATAGAGTGGTTGGAACTCGGCTCTACAATGATGGATGGTGGCTAAAGAGATAGTAGACGGGGGAATAATGTGTGTATTTAGTGTTGATTGAATACTAGATTTTGGATTGTCTTTTCGAGAGAACAAACCTCTGTTTATATAGGAAGTCATTGTTGTTCCATCCTCATAAAATTCGGAGTACTAGTTTCATGGAACTAGAAGTACTCAAAAGGGAAGAATTCGTGTAAGGCTTGAAACCCCAGGATATCGGACTCATAGTCCTTGGGGTGGTAGAATCTATATGGGACTTGGAATTCATTAAGTGTTAAAATTCATATAAGACTCGGAGTCTTTTGAATGTTAGACTCTCATGAGATTCAGAATCTATGGAGAGTTAGGATTAGTGTGGAATGTGAAGTCCTTAGTAATGAGCGTGACCTCTATTGAGAAGTTCAACTCATAATTGGGCCCAAGTTGTAGAGAGACTCGACTCGTAGAGCGGCCCTGATCGTAAAGTGACCTGACTCGTAGAGTTGCTCAACTCGTGGAGTAGACAAGCTCGTAGAGTGGACCAACTCACTGGATGAATCTTCTACAGGATGGGCTTTGATATAGGACCAACATGAGTTAGGTCGTGGCACTGGACCGTGGAATTGTAATTTTGGACCAATCGGAGTTAGGTCGAGGCACTGGTCATCCATTGATGGTCCACAAAGTGGAGTCAAGTGTTATTGAGTTGGTAGGAGTCCAATATGATTTTTTGCCCATACAAGCAACAGTGGCAAGAAATCGGCGACGATGTAGCAAAACAGAGAAAAATCTTGCTCTTTCTATCTCTTTCTGTAGGACTATTTGGAGAATATTATTTATTTAATTAATAATTTTCCAAAACCAAATTAAGAATTAATCTGTTACAGTCGGTATCTTGTTAGCTTGATGAAATTACTTGAAAATAAAAAAAAATAAAAAAAATATCCTTGCAATAAAATCAATTACATATACAAGCTTGTAAACTCAAATAAACAAGCTTTTTACTGTTTATAGTGAACCATATTCTTCTTAAAAGAAAACTTGTTTTTACTAGTCCAACATTTTTTTTTTTTTTGGGACAGTGCGGAGCTAAACGACTTTTCTTAAAATATCCAGTTATCCATGTTTACATCTTGACAATTACAGCATCATTATATATCCTAAAAGATTTCTGAACATGTGTACAGTAATTACCATATCTTAAATATTATATATGAAATAATATGTAATATTATTTCAAAGAAATAAATCAAATAAGATTCACGATGGTAAATGAAAATAATTAAATCGAGCAAAATGTTGGTCTCAATTTAATTTAAGTCCCTATGTTATTAATTCCATTTCTTGGAAATCTAGTTGTTTCCATCTATAGAAATATAGACAGACGAAAGATCTGCATTAAATTTAAAATCTGCATCACTTCATATAAAACATAATGAAGAAAATTTCATTTTCGTAAGAAACTTAATTAGGTCTCCTTTAAACGCATCCTATACCAGTTTGATATTTAGCCATTTATTCAAGCTTTCATTGGGATTTAACATGTTATAACGACCATGCAAAGCTTGTGTATTGTCCGCATATTAATATCACTCTTCACTGTTTAGTCTACAGGACCTGGAGGGTACAGGCGTACAGCGTTGACACAGATATCCTGATGTGAACTTGCAATTTGCAAACGCTCAGCTTTGAAGATAACGATTCAATGGGGCCAAAAAACGATCACGTGTATATTACATATCTCATATAATCTCAATTATTAAATAAATAAATTAAAAACGTTTTGAAATGAATGCAAAAATCTGAGCTGGAGTGAAAAAGCGCAAAAAGTTGATCAAATCAAAACAATATCAACTTGGAAAGTCTTATCTGGGTCATTTTCAGGCTAGCTGTCACAAGATATTTTACTAATTGGCCACATTGTCGGGAGGAGAACTGTTCATTGTTCATTAAATTCACAAACAATTAATACCTGGAGCCACATGTGTAGGGTTAAATGGATAATGTTGGATACGTAGGAAGCTAACGTGGTTAATGAGAGACATCATGTCAAAGCGTGCCATGGGAGTACGGAGATACAGATTCTGATTAATTTTGTCATGTTCGTGTTGTTAGAAAGATATATAAATTTTATACAAGGGCTCACAATTATAGGTATACTTCTTCTCATGTTGGATATGGCCCTCGTTAATTTGCAGATGGGATAAGTCTGTCCAACTGTCCAACTCTAATATCTTATAAAAAGAGGAATTCCCTTTGACTCTAATTAAGATCATAAAGTAGCTGATACTTTAGTTTCATTTGCTTTGTCTTCTTTAGATCTTGTGTTAGATGATTCTATGTCAGTGAAATCTAATTTTGGATGCTTTAGGACTATCCAAAATTCAAGGCTGTTGAAGCCAATCAACTCAATATAGAGATGAGGTGAGTTTAAACGTCAAAATTTTAGTAATTTCATTATAAACGTTTATGTCATTTTAACAAAGATATCAATTTAGTGAAGTCGTGAATCTTAGAAAAAGGATACTAACATATATGTTAGGAATCATGCATATAAACATCTAGAATTACTGCGAAATAGAAATTGTTCAGCAATTTCAATCCATAAAGACAACTCTTGCTTTAATATGACCATTTATAAGATTTCTTGGCCTTCCTCTCTCTCTAATTATAAGGGATGGACAGTGGAGAATTTCTCTTCAGGAAAAGATAACATGCAGGACCCACAAAATGTTCAAAGAGATAGATAAAGCCTCTCATGACATGATTAATCGGGCTAAACGGGTCTAAAATTATAATACCAGATGGAGCTATCGATGCGTATCTCAAGTAGGTTTGGTTGTTTGGGATTTCTTTATTGATTAAAACTGTACAGTAACAACCTGATTTTTTGGTTCGCTAAAAATTAAACAAGCTAGTCCAAGCTTTGATTTATGTGGATTTGACTATTAAAAAAAGTGTTCACTTTAAGACGTTCAACTTCGATGAGATCAATCCACAATTGCATCGGGAAATTATTGCGGTTTCAACCAAGAATTAATTAAATTTCTTTATTCCAATATATGATCTCGATCATTTCCAATTGTCAAACCCTTGTTATTTATACATGTGCATGCTTTTGAAATTTTATGCAAGAAGGTCACAACGTAAGGCTTTAGAAGGAAACTTTAAAGTATTCTTGCTGTTGAATCTAGGACGTAATTCATGTGTCCAATCTATAAATGTATGCTATTGCTATATATGAACATGTATAATGTATTTTATAGATTATCAATTTTAATTAAATGTATAATTGATTATTTTCAAAATGATAATCTACTGTTGCAGATCTCATTTGGGTTCTGGTACTTTTTAATATAAATTTGATATGTCTTTTTGAAGCAGTTCTTAATTCTACTGTTGCGAGGTAAATGAATATATCTTGATTTGTTTGAAGTTGTTTTCGATCGTAATTTGGACGGTGCACGGGAAAGGAAGAAATGAAATAATACAATGCGTGTGCAAGGTTAATATTATGTTTGGACCACGTGGAAAATATTGACTACAAAACAAAGAAGAGGAGTAAGATACCGGCACAAAGTTTCTTTGGTCGTTTGTCTTCTGCAACAAGTGAGAGGAAGAATGGCCCATAACATGAACCCTAATTAATTGGGAAATGACCCTTTATGTACTGTCACTATGTTGTTCTTTCAAAATTAATTTTGTACTGGAAGTTTATAATATAAGTGGATTTTGGGATTATACATTCTATATGATGAATATAGAGTTTTAAATCAAAGCTATATCACTTAATTATGGAAAATGAAATTTCAACATTAATTATTTCGTAACAAAAAAGTTGTCTTAAATTGTCAGATATCGTGTAGTGATATGTTAATGCTATCAAACTTTAATAATACATACATGAAAACAGATTTTATGATTTAACAATTTTTAATATATAATTTTAAATCAATATGTCACTTAATAAATAAAATTGAGATACAAATATAGAATGTACAAATAACTATTAGAGTTATAGACCACTTCAACAATAAGGGGTGACATAGACGCATTAATTCGATAAGAGTTAAGAATATGAATTCTTGTAATATTAGGTTTTAGTCTTTTAAATCTAATATAAATTTTTTTTTTTTTTTTTTTGTATGATTGATAAATTACATTCATTGTAAATGAGAAAAGTAAGACAGTATTGAAATAACATTGATTCTGCTGAATGTAGCTTGTTAATTAAGTGAATTAGGATAAATCGCACGTATTTCTTTTTTCTCTTTACTATTTGTGGTTAGTGTGTGTGTACTATTTTTCGTTTCATATTATTTTAGATTGTTTCAATTACAATGATGCTATATATCAAATTTTATTAATACATAGAAAGACAAAGAAATAAGAGAGAGATAAACATAAGTTGAATAAAAAATTATAATTACGTTCTAACTCCATAAGGTTTGCCTAATCAAAGTTTTGCTACGATCCCAAATAATAGCAAGCGCTCGCGAGTGTTTGTAGCTAGGAGTTGGATCTACATATGAAATTGGGTTGTAAAGTGGGTGGTTTGGTCCGATTCGAATTTAACTGAGGTTAACGGTTAATCTCAAGTAAAACACTAATTAAAGTTCAACGTCCATATGCAGTGAACCCAATAAAGAAGTTATAACCAATCCTTAGCTGGTCGAGTAGTTCGATAGGAACTCTTGGATGTATTACTTAACAAGTCATGAGTTTGAGTTTCTTCTCGACTGTTAATAAGAGTGATCACGAGAGCTTTTACCCAGTCAATAGTGGCCTAAACACCCCAATCATAAATTAAAAAAATAAATAAATAAATAAAGAAGTTCTAACAAGAAGTTAACTTGGCAATAGAGGGGATCGAAATTATGATGAATTTAATCAATGGTATTTAACAGCGTGATGATTTTCACTAAATCAGCTAAACCTAATAGTTTTTTTTTTTTTTTTTCATTATTTATAATTATTAATTTAATGAATAAAGTTATATGGTACGGGTAACATTACCAAGCTTGTATGAAGAAAAATCTAAATACAGTTAATATATTAATTACTGTAATATGACATTAATTTAAAAGGAAGATGGTTCTTCATTATGCATGCAATTTGATAAACAGTTATATATATGTAACATAGTCTTAAGCTGCAGTGGTCTTTCATTTAGCTTATAAATATCTATAGCTCAGATTTCAAAATTTTAAATTAAAATAGATATATATTTAACATAGTCTTAATGATGCAGTGGACCATCATCCAATCATAGAACCGTGTGCAATCTAATCCATTACATGCAAGCTCGATCCTAAAAGAAGAGATATTCATGGTCCACCCAAAAAAAAAAAAAGCAAAAGGTGATTGCTTCCATTACATGAAACCCGATTCATTTGTGTCGTCTTTTGACTATGTCAACAACCACAAGATCAAGGGGAAAAATACAATTAAGAAAATAAAAGAAAGAAAGAAAGAAGAAGAAGAGTTGCAAGGGAGAATTTAATGTAAAATATTGACACCGAAACAACATATCAAACAATGTTTTCAGTAGGATTGCACCATGTGGTTGCCAGAACGCCATTTATGGCTGCTAGCAGTAGAGTGTGAGTCTCCTTGAGCCTCCTGGTACTGCTCAGCCAATATCATCTCTAGCTCACTCGGTCGGCATGGGATTGTTAGCGCACCTTCACGATCAAATCCATACTCTTCGGCCGCTTGCTCTAGAAGTCTCAGACAAGTGGTTGCGTCAAATAATTCAATGGTACAATGAATCTCTTTGGACGTTCATTACCTTCCACAGCTAAGACAGCAACATGTCCTTCTTTAACATCTTCCGGCACATGGGTTGAATCTCTAAATTCTTCATAATCATCATCAGAATAGAAATTCCATTTTTTACTCAAGAGACGACTCTTTTGTAGCTTCTTAACAACAACCTTAAGCTTTACAATACCATTAGTCTTGATTAGCTTAGCCATGGTAGTGTCTAATGTGTGTAGTTTATTTAGTGAGAAGTATTGAATTGGTGGTTCTTCTTAGCTTGGTTTATACGTAGTGGTAGAGGATGAGGGATAAGATTGGACGGCTGATATCTAATTAAAAAGAAGAATCAAGAAAAAGTGAGAATAAGAGAGAGGACTGACGTTTTATTTAATAAGGAGAGCAGTGCATGTGAATGAGAACATCAGAACACTATAGTTATCAACTTAAAATGAAACGTCCCTTTAGTCATGTCTGCCTTCAAATTATTGATAGATGTTATGCCAAAAATACACAATAATATCAGCATCACCAATTCAGAGTTTAACAAGCACTTAAACATAAGATACTATTAGCTGTCAAAAACTCAAACTGTCTCAAGATATTTTATATCAATCACTCTCTTCATGAAAAGGAGAGGTTGGGCATATGTGAGTTGTGTACAAATTCGAGTTTCATTATTTTTCTCTGCAAATAAAGCATTTCTCCATTATTTGTATGCCTTTCAGAGAAAGATAAAGTAACAGTGGATGTAGGATTCTCTTTAAGCATCCAAACCACTATAAAAATCTCTCTTACCAATCTTTTATTTATGTTTCTGCAAATATATATAATCTCATCACCATAAACACTTCTCATGAATCATTCACATGTAATTTCTATGAATAGCTTAGCACTTTGCACGTGCGAGTCATTGGTTTCATAATCACGCATCAACAGTTTGGCACTAGAAGGAAGGCATGATTCACACCAGCTCTCCGTGTTTTTCTAGCAAGCCTCAAAATCTTCACGTAATCAGATGTGAAAATATGAGCTTGATAAAGTCTGAATCTGGTGATCTAATAAGCATAATAGATGTAGCCCTTCGAGTTAGCTTTGCGATGGCCTAAGAATCATCCAAATACGAGGTCTATAACTCAAGTTATTGTCAAAATACTGAAGCATATTTTGCATCAGAACTCTCAGATCGCATGGCCAGACTGCAGATCGCACGCACAAGAGCTCTCAAATTGCGTGGCCATATCACAGATCGCATGCATCAAAGCTTTAGATCGCGTGGTTAGATTGTAGATCGCATACATCAGAGCTCTCAGATCGCGTGGCCAGATCGTAGATCACATGCATCAGAGCTTTGATCAAATCACAGATCGCATGTATCAAAGCTCTCAGATCACTTGGCTAGATCGTACGCATCAAACCTCTCAGATCACTTGGCCAGATTGCACGCATCAAACCTCTCAGATCGCTTGGCCAGATGGCACGAAACCTCTCAGATCGTGCTTTCGAGCACTCAGATCACAAGTTCAAGATCGTTGAGATCACTCATTCAGATCATTTAGATCGCACTTCCGAGTGGCCGGATCATGCTTCCGAGAGCTTAGATCGCTGATCTTGAGTTCTCAAATCAAGCTTCGCGCTTTCTGATCAAACTCCTTGTGTTCGCAAATCAAGCTTTATGCTTTCTGATCGAACTCCTTGTGCTCTCAGATCGCGTGGTCAGATCACAAATCGTGTGCATCAGAGCTCTCAGATCGCCTAGTCGGATCGCAGATCACACGCATCAGAGCTCTTAGATCGCATTGCCAAATTGCAGATCGCACGCATCAAACCTCTTAGATCGCGTGGCCAAATCGCAAATCACACGCATCAAACCTCTCATATCACGTGGCCAGATCGCAGATCGCACGCATCAGAGCTCTCAGATCGCTTGGTTAGATCGCAAATTGCATCAGAGCTCTTAGATCGCATGGTTAGATTGTAGATCGAAAGCATCAGAGCTCTTAGATCGTCCTTCTGAGCACCCAGATCGCTCTTCCAAGTGCTTAGATCACTGATCTCGAGTTCTCAGATCAAGCTTTGCACTTTCTGATCGAACTCCTTGTGTTCTTAGATCAAGCTTCACGAGTTTCGATCAAAGCTTTGCACTTTACGTCGAACTCTGTTCTTAGATCACGCTTTCTGATCAAACTCTTTATGTTCTCATATCAAGCTTCGCACGATCAAACTCCTTGTATTCTCAGATCAAGCTTCACACTTTCTGATCGAACTCTTTGTGATATATGCTTTCTGATCAAACTCCTTGTGCTCTCAAATCGTAAAGAGCTCTCAAGCTCTCAGATTGCAAAGAGCTCTTGAGTTCTCATATTAAAGCTCCTTGCACTTCATATCGAGCTCCTTATGCTCTCTAATCGAGCTCATAAGCTCGCTCATTTGCTTGAGATCGCATGTTGTGGATCATTCAGATCGCACGCCTCAAGTCTCAAGTTGAGCCCCTATTAGATTGCGATCAGTTCATAACTCTCAAATCGCAATCAGCTCTTAGCTCTGAGATTGGGAACAGCCTCAAGTCGTGCTCTCAGCTGCAGCGTTAGAAAAAACGTTTAAAAAACTCAAAATAGCATTGAAACATGCCAAAATGGTGGATTTTGGCCCCGAAAAGGACCCTAATTGGGTTCCCCTATTACCATGATGTAGAGCTTGAAACGAGCCTTCCATGAATATCTTACGGGCTCCAAACTCCTCTCAAATCAAAAGTTATGACTGTTTTAAGTTGGCTTATCCATTTCAGGCCTCTAAGCTGTGCGTTTAGGCTTTTGATGTCAGCTCTCTCCATGAATTCATCTACTGGACATTTTATATCAGTTCTCATATTGCGATCAGCTTCAAATCGCTCCAAGCTCTCAGATTGCAATCTTAGCTCTCAGCACCCGCTTACACCAAGCATAATTCGAGCTCTTTAGTTCAAGACTGCAGCCTATAGTACGACAACCATTTAGATATAAGACATGAGTTTTTTAAGTGCAATTATGCACTCCAAAAACCACAGGGGGTGTTGTTGTTTCTGTTGTGTCAAAAATACATACTAATGTCAACACCACCCATCAGAGTTCAACAAGCACTTAAGGATAAGGTGATATTAATTGTCAAAAACCCAAACCGCCTCCAAGAGATATTTTATATCAATCCTATCCCATTTTAAGATGAGGATTAAGGAGTGGTCATCACGTGTCAAGACAACTTGCAAAAGCACTCATTACATTGACCTCAAATGTATAAATGGGCACCTCTCTTCATGAAAATGAGAGGTTGGGCATATGTGAGCTACGTATAAATTTGAGCTTCATTATTTTTCTCTGTAAACAAAATATTTATTCATTCTTTGTACGTCTTATAGGCAATATCAAAAAAATAGTAAAAAAATAATAAAATAACAGTGGATGTAAGATTCGTTTTAAGCATCTGAACCTCTATAGAAATCTCTCTTGCCAATCTTTTATTTATGTTTTTGCAAATATATATAATCTCAACACCATAAACGCTTCTCATGAATCATTCATATATAATTTTTAAGAACAGCTTAGCACTTTACACATACAAATCGTTGGTGTCATAATCACTCATCAACAATAGTCGACATGTAGGTTTCTGCCTTGCAGTCCTTTTTTTCCTATCTAACTTCTTTTTCTTATTTTTCTCCGTACTTTTCACAAATAATTAAGTTCCTGTACCGTATATGCACTGCACTACTTAAGGTAAACAGCTAAACTTTATATATATATATATATATAACGGAAGTGGCACCAAATGACACTTGGTTGGGCTCATGGATTCAAATAACTCACATGGAAGACTGGGTGAAAGTTAAGTCTGGAGGGTAACCCCAATTGATAAGCGACGTTTCCAACTCTCTTGACAATAGGAAATGGGCCCTCATACTTCCGTAACAGTCCCTTATGAAGTGAGCATGTGAATTTGTCAAATAATAATTATTAGATAAATATTATATGGGAGTAAGTCATTATAATTGATATTTGAATTGAGAATTGAAAAACCCTACAATTAATCATGGTGCTCTTTGATTGCCCGGTTTCATATATATATATGAATTGCTAGTGATGAGATTAAGAATTTTTGAGCCAACTATTTGGTGCACTTACAAGCAATGCACCAAAACTCGAATCTTTATTACCGGGACTTGATAACATACTTTACATAAAATGACCAAGTCTGTCCAACCCCCAATCTGTAGACAAGGCATTTGAATAGTGTGGTCAATTTTCTCCTAATGCTTCACCTGCACTGGTTATTTACAGGTAACCCAGCAGTCTGTATGTTGCATGAAAACGATCGAATATTATGAATCTATTATTGACGACGTGTTATGGAAATTTGAAGGGTGCATTATTGACGACGTGTTATGGATTTGTTTTCACTATTCTAAAAACAGTGTTTTAAATATATGTTGTCAAGAACAACATTTGAAGTAAATATATATTCTCTTGATTCTTATACGATTTTATCTTCATATGGTTTTGCTAATTGTTTAGCTCCTAGTATACGCAAACTCATTCTTTTTGTGATCGATGATTATGTGGGGCTAATTAAGCTCATTACTATTAAGTGTTTTTGTTTTTCTTTCACTTTTCAATAAAATTTGCTTTACTCTAGTGATGTTCCCATTGATCACCGTCGACAACTATGACGTCTGAAGTAATTGCTGTCTCACCTTTTTCTTGATTAAAAGGGAAAAACTGATTGATCAAATTGATCGTTTTCTGAATTGTCATACTTCAAAACTAGAAGGATGAGATTGTAGCGTTTTCTGTACTAATTAAGAGCAGTTTTTAAAAGGTGTTAACCAAAACTATCTATATCACAGTGTCGGCAATCAACCACTAGAAACAAATAAAATAGTTCGTTTGTAAAAAAATTATATTAACCGATTGAGCTCATGCTTTATATTCCATTGATCACACATGTGATGATCTAAATATATATTTTAAGAAACTCTGCCATCTTGGACAATATTCTTATTCTTTTGGAGCCTGCAATTCAATATGAAAACTTCTAGCATGTTATAATCATTCCTTCCAGCTTACAAGAATATTCATGAGAATTAATGCTTTTCTCTTTGATTATGTTGATGCTCGTTTTCGACACCAACCAATTGTCACGTGGGTATCACTATTTGATGAATTAATACACGTGATAATGGATATATGAAGTGAAATAAATGCAAAGAAGACGTTTAAAGTGGTTCGGATGCTAAGGTAGCAAGTCCTACGTCCACTGATTTGCATTGATATTAGTGTGGGTCAGGTCGCGAAGCGGACTGACGTACATAAAGTTATGAAAAGTAAGTGTCTTTTCTTTTACAAGAGAGAGAGTTGTTTTCTGTAAAGAATGGCCGAATCCCCTTAATGGAGAGATCTTCTTCATTTTATATCAAATTGAAGCGTGTAATCATCATTAAATCCATGGGTTGGTGTGATTGTCAGGATATAATCCGGCTTTACGTCCCATTTTCCTTTTTCCAAGCTGACTTCGCACGACTTGCTGCAGAGGAATGGACGCGTGTGAGCTCCATATTATTTTGCAGGTCTGGCGTGTGCGTGTTGCCCTGATGGGAGCAGGTCACCCTTGACGTGACTTTTCCACGTCAGCCCTTTATTTTCCCAGGCATAACAGAAGCCCCCTAGTTTTTAAGGTTTGTGGAACGAGCCTTGGAAACTAAGTCACACTGGATGCTTTGGTCGCTCCGACCTGGATGGGGTGAGCTCGTCTCAAGACTCGCAGCGGACACGATCTCGCACGATCCCTTGCCTAAGCGACCTGACAATCTTCATCTTAGCGACCTGGACTTGACGGACACTCCTTTCTGTACCTTTGAGGTTCAACGAACTTGGCTCTGCGCTGTCAGGCGCTCTGCATGCGTTACAGCGCTTGTCAGACACATTAAATGCGTGGTATGATGACCCGACGCCGTTTTGACAGCATTGACTGTGTAACACATTTGAAACGACAACCCTTATTACTGCATTTAATGCGACGTGGGTTTGAGACAACGCCCCTTTTCACGGCATTTAATGCGACGTGGGGCGCATTTAATGAGGAGAGAGAGAGAACTGCCGTTTCGATTCCAAAGGGTGGTAACCGTCGATTCGCAATCCATATAAAAACTTTATATTTTTCAGATGAGGTCACCGGGATTTCTTTCGCTTCGAGTGATAAACTTTTGCAAACCCAGAATCATTCTCTCTCGATCGGCGCTTTTCAAGCAACCAGGACGAGTTTCGGCCCCGGCTCCATATACCACAGAGTAAGATTCTCTCTTTTTTTATTTTGCATTGGTTTGGTTGAACCATAGCGTTGGGTCTTCCGGTGTTTCACCGGAGTCACGACGCCGTTATTGGATTCGAGCCGTGGATGGCGGCTTGAATCACCGCTAGGTTTTAAGTATTTGTCCCTTGCCTGCCACAGGACAAACACAAAACCTAAATGCCGAGGTATGCATCGATGTTCGAGCTGGAATGGAAGGGCCGTCAACATCCGAGGCCCAGGAAGGAGCGGCTCGTCCTCGCGGGGAGCTCCCGAGGACGCAGCTCTCGATGTCTATTCGGTTCTCACCTCCGAGGAATATGCTAGAATAAAGAGGCAGTTCGACATCCGCTCGGAGGTGTTCCTCGACTACACTAGGCCGTCACGGCGCGGCTGATGGCCTTGCCGCGATCTCTGAAGAGATCTTCAAGGGTGGAGGGAGGATTCCCTTCCATCCTTTCATCAGGTCGGTCCTGGATCATTTCGGGATCGCACCAATGCAGTTGACGCCAAACGCGTATGTCATCGTTGTCGCGATGTACATCGCGTGCTGCGAAAATGGCTTGGGAGAGCCATCAGCAGTGGAGCTCGGCGTCGCCTACTACCTGAAGAAGAGTAGGGACAAGGATTCGTACTATTTGTCTCGGCGACCTACCATTACCGCGGGGATACACAGCTATCCCAGCAATGTGGGGGCCTACGAGACAAAGTTTTTCTTTTTCTTTTATAACGGTCACTGCCATTTTCAGGATCCAAGTAGGTTTCCTTTCGCTGGGTTCGTTATCTGCTCGCACGATCATTAGTAACGACCTGTTTCTTTTGCAGTTAATAGAACGACCAGCTAAGACTTACTCGCCGACCCAAACAGGCTCGTATCTTTCGGGGTATTGGACGAGGAACAACGGGACGCGAGGAAGCTTGGGACAACCGCGAACCTGCGAAAGTACGGTTTTTTCACCGACAAGGCGTCGTTAGAACCCCTAGAAGGTAAGTTATGCTGATCCCTTTCTGGTCGTAGAATAAATTCCCTTACTGACGAGCTTAAATACAGAGACCATGCCCCCGGAAGTGCAGGCGATCCGCCAGAGCACCATTTGTTTTCCCTCGATCGAGGAGTGAGAAGGCGGCCAAGCAAGCCACCCTTGCTATTCCGGCTGCAGCTGAGCCTCGCTCCAGCGCACATCATCTGCAGAGGCAAGACCAAGGCAGGCAGGTCGCTCGGGCACCTTCTGCTCGCCCCAGACGGAAGGCTCCGGCCCAAAGGTCCAAGAAGACGAAACAGGTCCAGGTCGAAGAGTCTGAGACCGAATCCGAGGAGGAGCCTTTGAGGACGCGCCAAGAATCCAGGAGGTCGGGCAAAGAGCCCGCGAGGCGGAGGCGGCGACAAGGCGAAGAGCGCGCTCTGGACTCGTTGGGAGTCTGCCCGAGCACTGCAGCCAATTGTCTATGGCCTCCTTCGAGTGCGAGCTATCGGAGCTGTAGGGCGAATTTGCAGACACGGGCGACGACCTGATGGCCACGTCGTTCCAGCATCTGAGCAAGGTAAACCAGCTGTACTTGAAATTTCATTTTGATTTATTTCTAACTCGTATCCTGCTCGCAGGGGTTGCTTGCGATGAGGATGTCCATGGAGAAGACGCGGCTGGGGGCCGGGGCATGAGGGGACGGCGACTGCAGGGAGGAGGTCGCGAAGCTGAAGCAAAGTTTGGAGTCCGTTGAGGCGGAGAGAACCCAAGCATTCGATGCAGCGAATAGGTATCTGAACCAAAAGGACGCTGCTCAGCGAACAGTGGACTTCCAGAGGGCGGAGCTCGATCGGCGTGCGGAGGAAGTTAGAGAACTTCAAAGGACAACCGCCAGGCTCTCTAGGGAGGTCGGAGAAAAGGACTAGGAGCTTCAGGCGACCTTCGCGTGGGCTCAGCGAGCTGAAGAAGATAGCAGGAAAGGCTAGCTCTTGAGGCCGAGCTCCAGGAGAGTCGGGCGAAAGTCGCTTCTCGGCCATGAAATACGAGAATCGGTCCAGGAGATGGAGGAGAAGGAGGCTGGCAGGGCAATCGGGTCCATCTACACCTGCGCGAGGAACCCGGATTTGGACACGTCCGACCTCCCGGAGGGTTGGCAGGCGACCTTGCGGATCATGGCCGAGGAGGGCGGCCAGCGCCAGCCGCCGAGGGACCCAGGGGACCCGAGCAGGTGGCTCGCTCGAAGGATCTTCCCGACCAGCCTTAGGCGTAATGAGTTGTCCTTGTTGTAATCGGGTTTTTGGACTCTTTTTGTTTGTAAATGAATGAAATCATCTTTTCAATTTGTAGTTCGCTCTTTTCATATATTGTGTGTACAATTTACAATTTGCGATTTACATAGGCAATTGTTTACTAATTTTTTACATGCGAACAGAACACATACGAACTGTTTTAAGCGAACAAAGTAATACTTAAAAAGAAATTAACAAAAAAAATGAGAGTGAGTTGGGATTACGTAAATGCAGTCGGAGGTGCTCGGCATTCCAAGCTCGGGTACTTTGGAACCGTTCAACCTTTTGAGATGGTAGGTCCCGGTCTGATTACTTTGTCGACCCGGTATGGACCTTCCCAGTTAGGCCCTAGTACCCCGGCACTCGGCTCTCTGGTTCCGAGGAGAACTTCCTTTAGCACAAGGTCTCCGACCTGGAAGTCTCTCCGCTTGACCTTTGAGTCGAAGAATCTTTTTGCTCGCTGCTGGTAGGCTGCTATCCTTAGCGAAGCCTTGTTGCGGTGTTCTTCGACCAGATCCAAACTGGCTCTCATAAGCGCTTCGTTTTTGTCCTTATTATACAGATCCCTTCGAAGAGAACCGGTCCCGACCTCTACAGGGATCATCGCTTCGCAGCCATAGGCTAACGAAAATGGGGTTTCCGAGGTGGAGGTCCTTGGAGTTGTCCTGTACGCCCATAAGACTTCGGGGAGATCGTCAGCCCAATTTCCTTTGGCTGGCCCGAGCTTGGCCTTCAGAGTGTGCTTGATGGTCTTGTTGACTGCTCCGACTTGGCCATTCGCTTGCGGTCTGGCGACTGAGGCAAATTTTTTATGGATGCCCAGCTCGTCGCAGAACTGTTTGAACTCCTCATTATCGAACTGCTTCCCATTGTCTGAGATGAGGGTGTGAGGAATTCCGTAGCGGCACACTATGTTCTTGAAAACGAAGTCTTTCAGCTTCCTGGTCGTGATCGCGGCTAGTGGTTCGGCTTCGACCCATTTTGTGAAATAATCTACCGCGACCACGGCATACTTGACCCCTCCCTTTCCAACTGGCATGGGGCCGATAAGGTCGATCCCCCACATGAAAAATGGCCAGAGGCTAGACATAGTGATCAGCTCGTGAGAAGGGGCTCGCGGAATGTTCGCGAACCGTTGGCATTTGTCGCATTTCTTGACAAAGTTGTGCGCATCTTGTTGGATTCGGGGCCAATAGTATCCCTGGCGAACAACCTTGTTCGCAAGAGACCGAGCTGCTGTGTGGTTACCGCAGATCCCTTCATGAATTTCCCTCATGATGTAGTCTGCTTCTTCGCTGGTCACACATCGGAGGAGTGGGGCACTGAATCCTCTCTGTACAGCTGATCCTCGATGAGTGTGAAAGCGCGACGGACCACTCGTAGGACCCGCCGCCTCGACCTTGTCGCTAGGCAAGATCCCATCCTTGAGGTACTGGACAATAGGAGTCATCCAGGAATCTGGCCGAACCTCGTTCACGGCCTGTTCGGTCGAGCTGATAGTTGGAGCATTGACAAAACGAATAGGAATGCTATCAGGAGCCTCTGAATCTAGTGACGAGGCTATCTTTGCCAAGGCGTTCGCTATTGAGTTGCTCTCCCTCGGGATCTCAGCGATCTCGAAGTGCTTAAATGGCCCCAAAGAGACCTTAGCTTCTTTCAGGTAGCGGACCATGTTCTCTTCCTTAGCTTGGTATTCCCCTAGAATCTGGTTGACGACCAGCATAGAGTCGCTGTAAACACTGATCGTGGTTGCACCCATTTCTTTGGCGAGCCCGGCGAGCCGAGCTTCGTATTCGGACTCATTGTTGGTTGCCTTAAACCCGAACCGGAGGATGCCATGAATCCGAACCCCTTCGGGGCTCACCAGGAGAAGACCCGCGTCGGCTCTTTTCCTGTTTGATGACTCGTCGACGTAGAGGTTCCAGGTCGACAGGTTCTGAATAGTTTCTTGCCCGACTTCGCTAGACTGTTGCTCGTTTGGGAGATAGGAAAATTCCGAGATGAAGTCTGCAACAGCCTGCCTTTGATAGTCGACCTAGGCGTATACTTTAGGTCAAACTGGCTCAGCTCTATGGCCCATTTAAGCAGTTTACCCGAGGCCTCCGGTTTCTGAAGGACCTGTCTGAGAGGGTAACTTGTCATTATGTTGATTGTATGGGCATGGAAGTAAGGTCGCAGCTTTCTGGACGCGACCAGCAAGGCAAAAGCTAGTCGCTCCATTTTCGGGTACCGCATCTCGGCATCCAATAGACGCTTACTTGCATAATATACCGGCCACTGAGCTTTTTCCTCTTCCCGTATTAAAGCTGCACTGACCGCGAACTGAGACACGGACAGGTAGATGAGCAGGATTTCTTGTGGAAGAGGCTTAGAGAGAGGTGGCTTCCCAAGATGCTCTTTTATATTACGGAATGCCACTCGCTCGGAAGTCCTCAATTTCTTATTGGCTTTCAGAACATTGAAGAATGGTAAACAGCTGTCTGTTAGCCTTGATATGAAGCGACTAAGTGCCGCTATTCGCCCGTTCCGACTCATGACCTGCTTTTTGCTGGTCGGGCTCTCCATGTCGAGCAGAGCTTGAATCTTTTCGGGGTTTACCTCTATGCCCCGCTGATTGACCATATATCCCAGGAACTTTCCTGACGATACTCCGAACGAACATTTGAGAGGGTTTAGCTTCATTCTGTAGAGTCGGAGTATGTCAAACATCTCAGCGAGATGTGAAATATGCTCTGTGGCGACCTGGGATTTGACCAGCATGTCGTCCACATAGACCTCCATTGTCCTCCCGATCTGGTCGGAGAACATTCGGTTGACTAACCTCTGATAGGTCGCACCCGCATTCTTAGGCCGGAAGGAAGGGCATGACCTTATGTGATGATAGCCCCAGGTCCGTAATGAAGGTCGTATGCTCCTCATCTGGCTTATACATCGGGATTTGGTTGTATCCCGAGTATGCATCCATGAAGCTTAACAGCTCGTGCCCCGAAGTGGCATCGTGTGGTTGATTCTTAGCGAGAGGAAGCGTCTTTCGAGCAAGCTTTATTCAGTCGTTGAAGTCTCGCAGTCCGCCACTTGCCATTTGGCTTGACCAGGACCGGGTTAGCAACCCAGTCCGGTAGAGAGCCTCGCGAATAGATCCATTGCGGAGAAGGTTACCACTTCGATTTTTAATGCAGATGCAGCTCCGAGGATCCATTGCCCTTCTGGCTTTTGGCGGTCGGCTTAGCATGGCGGCGTTCGTGAATGGCAAATAACGTTCGGGTTGATCCCGAACATATCTGCATGCGACCAGGCGAACACATCAATGTTCTCCTTCAAGAAGCTTCGGAGGCAGCGAGAGGGTTGAGACGACTTGATTTTTAGCATTCGGCTCGGCTCTTTTGAATCAACCGAAACTTGGACGATCCTCAACCAGGGCCATCGGGGAGGGGATTTCCTGAACTCGTGGATCTATGTTATCCTCCGCCGGACCAGGCTGTGGCTTGGTCCGGCTGATCACCATAGCATGGCGGGGTGCACACCGCGAAATGCCCTTTCCTTTGTCGGCCATCTGGACTGATTTTACATAGCATTCGCGAGATGCGCTTTGTGATCCGCTTACCTCCCCTATCCCCGTTGGAGTGGGGAACTTCATTTTGAGATGATAAATGGAAGTGACTGCCCTGAAAGTTCTCAGCAGAGGTCGCCCCAGGATTCCATTGAAGGCCGATGGACAATCCACGACCAAAAATTCGGTAACCCTAATCACCTCGTTGTAGTCACCGAGCGTGACTGGTAGTTGGATCGTTCCATTGGGGATCAGGTGATCCCCTATAAAACCGTACAGAGGCATCGAGGCGGGCTTCAGGTCGGCCTCGACCAGGTTCATTCTTGTTAGTGTATATTAGTGTATGCCCTAGAAACCATTCGTGTTGTCGGTTTCAGAGCATTTTGTCTTGTATCTATAGATATCATAAATAACAGAAGAAAGAGTTCTTCAATTCATATATGTAAATTGCTTCCTTTATTCAGTCATGCATTTAAAATAAAGTATGTATATGAATTGTCTAGATGATTCATTTAATAGGTAAATGAATTATCGAAAACAGTTCACTATGGAAGCAATATAAATTTGGGCAACTATATTGTACAGTAGGCATACCGGATGCTTCCGAAAGATATCATGAGTTGATATAAGTACGGATGACAATGATAGTCATGTCACTAGGGCATTGGTATGGATTAACGGTTGGTGAACCGTTTTTCAAACGTGACCGAATAACGACAAATCACTTGGAAAAGCATGTAGTCAATGATTTATCGTTTGGTTATATCAGTGCACGATGTAGTCCTTTGACCTGAGACATTGTAGTCGGATCCGATATGGATGCGTATGGTTCATACGGTGTATAAGTACGAGACTAATCATGTTTCGTACAATAAAGCCTATTTGGTCATGCGTTGTTCATATGCGGAAACGAACGATGGTCAAGAGGGGATCCATTGACTCGGAAATATAGGATCGGGAGTACCGCTGACTCCATCCGGATTCGAGTTCCTAGACAAACATCGATAAATGTCGGAAAACTGAATCTCTGGCCAGAGTCTATTATTAGTCATACAAAAGTAAGTTTGTGATGACAAGTTCCGGACATATTGATCGACAATTCGGTAAAAGATCGAGTTTAGGATTTTGACGTTCCATGAATCCATACTCGATTAGGATATCTCAATGGAGGGACTTTACCTACATGGTACGTATGATCTGAAATGGGTTCGATGAAGTATTTCTTCATCGTGGTTTAGGGACTATGGCTCATTGCTAGATGTTTACCATAGTCGTTGGACCTCCGAACAGGTTTCCGGATTCATCCAGAACCGGCTCACGGCTAATCCACGGTGGACCTACATGGTCACACCAATAGCCTTGGGAAGTTAGAGAAGGATGAGAGAGAGAAATGATTATCCGAAGAGGGCTAGCACCTTCCGAGGGTAATAGCGGGATTTCTATAGTAATAGTTACATAGAAATCATTTGTGACATTTTAAGGGTTAAAATGGTCAAGCAATAATTAATTATATTTAATTATTATATCTTAAAGTGTTAAGATTAATGAGATGAAAAAAAAAATAACCTTTTAATAGTTAAAGGGTAAAAACGGGTAAATTTTGGGTTGTTAGTGTAAACTAGTTTAGTTTACATGGGCCCTTGAATAATATTGATTATTCAAAGGGTAGCATATTAAATTCGTGGGGTCTCTTTATAAAATAAGATTTTATTGGGCTTGGAAGTGAAAAATAAATAATTGCAAAATTGCCCAAGTATATATAAATGCAAAAGTTTGCATTTTTGTTCATAACACACATTGTTCACTCAAAGCAAAACCAAAACTCTCTCTAAAAGCCACGACCACTCTCTAAACCTCTCAAGGTGGTGTTAAAGTGTGGAGGTCTCATTACTTTGAGGCTGATCTTCATCAATCCAAAGCAAAGGAATAGGTATAATCTCTTTTCCAAGCTTTGTTTGAAAAAAGGTTTTTTGAATCCAATTTTTTTTATGCTTTCTTCTCCATTTCCACCACTCTTCATGCATGCATGCTGATCTTTCAATTCTATCGAAAAAGGATTTGAACAGAATGTTCACAGCGCTTCCATTATCCACAAGCATTCTGCAGACATTATGACACCCTATCAGGGTGGTGATTACCAGAGCATCCTCGTGAGGATGGTGCAAGCGAGCTGCCTCTTTCTCACAGAAGGTGATCGGTTCCTCTTTTCGGGCTTTTTGAGGTCGCTGCGAAGTGTTCATTACCCTAATCGGGTCGTGGCGAGTTTCGCGAGCATATCTTTCCTGCGCTCCTCGCGTGTTTCCCGCGAGGTACCTCCTCCAAGATTATATTAACACTCGTGCACTCCGCCGCGATCACGACGCTTTTTCCTTCGCTCCCCTTGGTTTTCTTTTGGGGAGTCATCAATGTACTCCTTGAAGTGTCCCTTCTTGATGAGCTCTTCAATAGCCTGCTTTAGAGCTCGGCACTCATCGGTGAGATGCCCATTCTCCCGATGATAACGGCAGTACTTTTTGTTGTTTCTACGTATGGGGTGGGGTTTTAATTGGTTCAGCTCACCGAGCTAGCTTCCTCGGATTTGTCAAGGATCGCAGATATGGACACATTCAACGGAGTGTATTGGGTCCCGTCGTGGTCGTGACGAAGGACAGGAGCATAGGACTTTTTCTCGCTCAGAGGGCTTTCCCTTTTCCGCCGACCGTCAATGTCTCCCTTGCGATCGCGCCTATTGTCTCCCGACCTGACATACCACTGGAAGTGCCGTGATCGCGACGGCGAAGCGCCGCCAGCGAATTCTCTATTCGAAGATACTTTTCTCGCAGAACTGGTGAGGGAAATATCGTCCTCAGCCTGCAGTTCTTTCCACAGTTCGGTTTGCGGGCGAACTCCGGCTATTATAAGAGTTCGGATGGACTCTTCTGGTGCGTGAGCCACTTTGTTGAGCTCCCTATGGAAGCGATCAATGTAAGACTGCAGGGATTCGTCTCTTTCTTGCCTTATATTGCTAAGGTAGCTCAACAGCATTGAAAATTTCCGGTTGGCTTGGAAATGCCGCAGGAACGTCGTGCTTATCTGAGGCCACGAACTGATCGATCCCGCTGGGAGCGACCTTAACCACCGTTTGGCATGAGAAGCCAGTGTCACTGCCAAACAACGGCATTTCGCAAGGTTCGAGACCTGGTGGAGCTCCATCAAGTCGTTGAACTCATATAAATGATCCTGCGGATCATAGTTTCCATCAAACGGCCGCATATCCGGCATTCTGAACCCTAGCGGAAGTGGAGCAGCTAGCACTTCAGGAGAAAATGGGGATGTAGAGGCGACCTGCGCCTGTTCGTCTCGCTACTCCCTTAACCTGTCCAGAGCTCGCTGCAACTCCTCAATTTGTGGTAACGGAGCCATACCTGGGTTGTTTTCACCCATGCAAGCTTGGCCTTCCCGATTGCGGTTCAGGAGAGTTCGGAGGTCGGATCCCTCCTCGCCTCGGCCGGTATTTCCAGCCGCGCTTGACACACGTTGACTAGAGGCGTGTGAAGGCGATGTATTGTGCGGGGCATTTTCACGACCATCACGGTGGTAGGAACCGCCCCGCGAGGTATGGAGGCCACCCGCATGAGAACGATTGGGATCGTTCTGCTGGTGGTGATCGGAATCATCGCGCCCAGCATTTTCGGTCGGGTTTGCTTGCGACGTGGCATGGGACAGCTTGGGATCCACTTTTTCACCGAGTCTCAGCTTTGCCGACACCCTGCTCGGGGCGCCTTTTGTATTCGCTGGCCCTTGGGAGCCCGTAGGCTTACTTTTTGCCACTTGCTTACCCTTGCGCTTACGCGCAGCGGCTCGCAGATCGGCCATCGCCCTTTGCCACACTTTCGCGCGACCTGCAGGCGTTTTTGGTGGTTGTACCGCTCCGGATGTCGTAGATGACATGCCTTGGTCCAGACGGTCCAACCTCTGGTTGACCGTCTGGAGAGTATTGTCGAACCTCTCCAGGTAGCTTCGATGGCGGTCCATTGCGGAGCTCTGAGGGTATTACCAACGCATTTTGCGAAACCGGAGGTATGTTGGAAGGGTGTCCCTCTCAGGTGGGGGACTCCTTGCATGTTGATTCCCCCTGCTCGAGTTGATTGGCGGGCCATTGTAGCTGTAAGACCAGTAGGTCAAAGATTCTCCTGATGAAGGGTAGACGCTAAATCAGCCCCTCCTTCTAGCGCCAAACTGTTGATGCTCGTTTTCGGCACCAACCAATTGTCACGTGGGTATCACTATTTGATGAATTAATACACGTGATAATGGATATATGAAGTGAAATAAATGCAAAGAAGACGTTTAAAGTGGTTCGGATGCTAAGGTAGCAAGTCCTACGTCCACTGATTTGCATTGATATTAGTGTGGGTCAGGTCGCGAAGCGGACTGACGTACATAAGAGTTATGAAAAGTAAGTGTCTTTTCTTTTACAAGAGAGAGAGTTGTTTTCTGTAAAGAATGGCCAAATCCCCTTAATGGAGAGGTCTTCTTCATTTTATATCAAATTGAAGCGTGTAATCATCATTAAATCCATGGGTTGGTGTGATTGTCAGGATATAATCCGGCTTTACGTCTCATTTTCCTTTTTCCAAGCTGACTTCGCACGATTTGCTGCAGAGGAATGGACGCGTGTGAGCTCCATATTATTTTGCAGGTCTGACATGTGCTTGTTGCCCTGACGGGAGCAGGTCACCCTTGACGTGACTTTCCCACGTCAGCCCTTTATTTTCCCGGGCATAACAGATTACTTTAACTAGACCTTTTTTTTTTTTCATAAGATATGGAGAATTTTATGCGTAATTTAAAATTCAAATGTGTTTTGGTTTTATCTGTTTAAAGAGCTGAAAGCTTCATGAGCATCTAGGATTCTTTATAAAGATTCTTACACGTCGTGAATTTTAAAAGCAACAAGAATATAATTACCTATCTACTGTATTTAAAAACACATCACACACAAGATCGCATACAATACAGAAAACAAAACATTATAAAAGTGAATGCATTGCTATAGACCTCAACTGTTTTTATGATGGGAAATTACCTGAAGTAAGCAGCAAACAGTGGACAAATTGAAAATTAGATGGACTCATTTCACAAATAATCTAAGCAATTAATTCTTTTCCAAATCAGATTCTTGGGTCCATTTAATGGAGTCTACGACAAATGAATGTGAAAATTGATATTTTTTTCTGGGAAGGGATGTAGGTGACTGCCTATTAATTATCTGTTTATTCACGAAAAAGCTGACTGAAGGACCCAAAATGACCTAATCATCACCTGAAACTTGGACTCCTAGTCTCAGTCATTCTGATAAAAGTGTTTTTAGCTCCATGCTTCTAGTCTCAATCATTTATGATAAAAGTGTTCTGAGCTCCATGCATGATATGGATGAGCTGGAAGCAAAAAGTGCAAAAAGTTTTATGATCAAATCATACTTGTTAATAAAACAAACGAACGGGTGGGGGATCACACGCCTGACTTTTTAATCAGATATTTTTGGTGCTACATTGTTTCGACAATATCCGGTTTCAATCTATATCGATAACTTTTAATTAAATATTGAAATTGGAGCACATGGACAACCTGTTCTTTTGACAGCAGGCCGAGCATGATTGCCTAATTGATGAGAAGCTTCAAAAGTGTTGAAATTTCTTTTTCTTTGCTTTGTTTTACTCAAATAAGTTGTTGGTTGAGTGGAGGGTAACCGGAATTCTAATTTTTATCCCCCCAAAAGGAAAAAGTTCGTTTTGGACTAGCTCGAAGAGTTAACGCATCATCCATTCGTGTAAGTATTAAGGTGATGTTTGGTTTGTGGATTAGAAATTGATGGAATGAAAGTATCATGAATGAATATGATGAAATTACTTTGTTCGTAGGAAACTAAATAACGAAAGCTTAAGCAATGTTGAAGCCTCGAAGTTGAAGGTGAAGGGAGTATACTTAATGGAGTACAGTAGAGCAGCAGTAATGATACTGGTGAATGTAGGGTGCTACTAGGGCCATGCATGGTTCATTCAGATCCTTTAAAATATAAGTTAATGTAATGTCAATTGTAGCCAGGTCACAGGCGTGATTCCAAACACATCAATCAATTAATTAATTAATTAAGAACATCAATGGACGTGAAAGAAAAGATACGGTCAAGTCTTCCATCGCGATCACTTTCTGGTTTCTGCACAAACTTTGTCCTTGTTCCCTCTCTATAATTCGTTTTTACTGATAATATTTCGTTTTTACTGTTGTTTGATATACGGTACAGTGGTTTTTAAAAATGATACATCTATGAATAGTGTTTCTTCTGCACCACCATTGTATATTCAGTATATATGTTGAGATTTTTTTTTTTTTTTTTTTAATAATCGGGAGTGTTCAGATTAACTTAGATACATTTCAATTAATCTTTCGGAACTCTGGAACTATCGGTTGGATAAGAGTTCCAGTGACTATCTTTATTAACAATCAATGAGTAACTCGAATTCAGAACCTTTTGAGTAATATGTCCAAGAGTTTCTATCAAACCACTCGGTCATCCAAAGATAGTTTATATGCTGAGAATTGGATATAACCAAGCAAGACTTTTTTAATGGTAATTAGAGTCTATCTTTTAGATGGAAAGTTAGAAATATTTATCTTGTTAGTATAGTTTTACAGGGAAGAGCATAACATGCCAGAGATTTAATTTATGCAGCTCCAACCATAAAATTATGCGTATTAACCATCCAATTTGATGTGTTATAATCCGTGAATAAATTCTAGCATTTGCGCGCAACTCGGTCGCTTCTGCTCAAACAATTGTATTCCTACTGCCCATCATGTAGTCCAAATCCAATGGTTCCCTTAGACCTTTATAACAACTGACAACTCCCCTTCTATGCTCAATTATTTGCAATTCCCTCTCCTCCGAGAAAATATTTATAGAAACCACCAACTCACTCAGTTGACGACCATCACTTCAACCTGATCAGTAGGTCACTGAAGTTGCTAATGGATATTTTAACCTGACAGTCAATCAGATTAGCTACTTCAAACACTATCATCAGACCTTAATTTGGAAATTATGAACTCGCTTCATTACTTGAAAAGTTAGTAAATATGTGTTAAGAGCTCCGATAAGTGTTAAAATATTTCTTTCTTTCTTTCTTACCCTTAACCCGCAGAAAAAAAATTAATCAAACCCAGATTCAGCCTTCAATATAATCTAAATGAACCACGGGATATGTGTAACTGTCAGCAAATCTATATTAATTTCCTTAAAATAGAAAAAGAAATCATCAATAATTTCTATAACTTGGAAACATATGATCAACATTAAAAACATGGACGACTGTGCATGCCAGATTGTGGGACAGACAATATCCGATCACATGCTTAAGAATCTAGCTGAAGATAAAGAGTTCTATGATCAATATAATCGCACTGCATGAGTTCTTATCTATGACCCACTACACTAACAGGTAAAACTTTTAAGATTCGACTAAGCAGTAGCACCACTGCTCCCTCCTCTTTATTACCAAATCAGCGCTTCAATGTGTAAATAACTTTTAACAATGAGACAATTCATATTTCACAATTTCCTATACCCTATGAGCCAAAAAGAGTGAATCAAAATAAAACCGTGTCTTTCACAGCATTCTGTTTTTTGAGCTCATTAAGTCAAGTCTTCACTATTTTTATTCAGATACCTGGTAGAATGTGGTAGTACAGCATAACGTAGAAAACAAAGAAGAATTTTAGCAGAGGTTAGAAGACAACAAAAAGAGTGTATTTATTGTTGGAAATCGCCAAATTCTTACGGCCGAAATTAGCTATAAGGTACAGTGAGGACAGTACCGGTGAGCTACGTCTGTGCAACTATACATGTGAGAGAGGGGACAGTTGATTAATGTATTGTCGCTCATTGCCAGGTCACAATTTTGAATTAATTATCCATACGAAACAGTTTGTAAACAGAGGACAAACTTACACTGTTTCTAACCACATATATTCCATTGTTTTAAAACCCGGCCCGGCCCGGCCGGTTGAACCGGTTCAACCAGGACCCGGAAGCTTCAACGGGTCGGGTTTCTACTTTTCCTATTCACCTAAAACCCTAGGATTTGGGTGGATGATCGGCGAGCAATTGACGGTCGGCGCCTTAGGGCTTTTGAAGATAAAGCGCTGTTGAATGTAATGGTGGTGAGATCTTTGATTTCCGGTGAGTAAATAGACCGGAAATTGAACAAATCTGGCAGCGGCAACGATGGGATTTCGCCGGCGATTGGAGAGGCTAACGGGGGTGGGGTGAGGTGGGTTTTGGTCGGGAGAAGGAGAGGAGTGATTCCTGAGTGATGGGGAGGGTTGTCGACGCCGGCGTGGATGAGATCTGGCCTGGAGTACCCACGCCGGCGTCGGTGAGATCTGGCCGAAATCAAACCTATTTCGGCCAGATCTTAGGTAGGTTTTAGTGAAAATGGGCTCAAGGGACGATTGGGTTGCATCTGGAGTGTCGCCGCCGTCAATCGGTCTCCGGTCGATTTGCATTTAGGGTGTGTTTGATAAAATTCAAACATATAGGGACTTACAGGTAATTTTCAGGGGTGTATTTGTTGAATTTTAAAATTTATTGTCAACCGGTTTAACCAGCGGTTAAACCGGTTAAACCGGTCAACCCGGGACCCGGAGACTTTGCCGGGTTGCACCCCGGGTTGGGTTTTAAAACATTGATATATTCATATCCTCACCTGACTCTTTTCAGATATTGTAAACTGTAATTTCAGAATCATCAAGCATCATCCCGGCATGTCGAGCAAATATCCAGACTCAATGGCAATTCCTGAGAGGTATTCCATGCACAATCAAAATAATTGAGACTTGTGGAAAGAGAATAAATTATAAGTCAATTTAATCACCGGTGTAAGAGAAATCTGTAAACAATATCACAGTCAAATAATTACACTAAGCTAGTGATAAAAATTTGTTCTTAATATGAACTCATTTCAGTAATACAAGAATGTGTATCAAAGAATTTCGACTACGCCTATTAATCTCTCTCACTCAGTAACCCCAAAAAGTAGGGAACAAAAAAGAAAAAAATTATGACCTGTAAATGCTCATGTGGAGACGATACTTTTATCAAGCTGTAAAACCTACTACTGCAGTATGAAACAAGTTAATCCTAAATCCAGACAAGAAACTCATCTAACTCTGTTTGCATTCTAATAAAGCATTAATAATATCAACAAACAACAAAAGAAAAGTGCTCAGGAAGGCACTTCATTGTAGATCAAAGAACTTTTAGAAGGATTATTATATTGCTATTTCATAGATCTGACTTTGGGAGGTTGGAGCTGCATTACAAACAGAGAAGGCTGTAGAAGATAAGTGGTATGAAAGCATTATCAAGCTGAGTTGTGTAGGCTTCCAATAAACCACTCAAGGTTACTGCTAGAATCAGAGAGAACCAATGCTGCAAAAATATAATCGAGGCATCAGCATCACAATAAAAAAGAAGACAGATAAGTAAATTTACCATACATCATCATATTGAGGGTTTCTCAAGATAACAGAAACAGTATGGAGTTTTCAGAGTGCGAGTGTTTTAAGTTTCAGAGATAGTGCATGACTAATACAAAAAATCTCCTGAAACTAGGATATTTTGGTTCCCAAAGCAGAACCTCATAATTATGAACATGCAATAAATCATCTACTCCTCATATTTGGGTACAAGAAAGTGATGCAATTCAATTTCAAACCAGCAATGGCAATAGGAAACACTTGGTGAACCTAAACTGCTTTTATGTTTACAACATGAACTAGCTAACAAGGATGACTCATCAAGGTCATGAACAGACATATGATTCATCCAGGTAACTTTAAGTAAATCATGTGATAAATTTAGCTACTTGTGCAGCAATTCTGTGAAAGACAGATTAATTGATTAAATTGGTTCAGTTTCACCAAAAACTAGGGACTAAAGAACCAAATTTGTATAATAGTGCATACATACATGCCCATACAAGAAAGCATGAGCATGCTTGTGTGTGTCTGAGAACGAGTGAGATATACCTCTGAAAGAATATACCCCGTAGATGCTAAGAGGGGGAGCAAAACTGAGCAAGCGGCCAGGACTGATGTTATGCCAGCTGCTGTACCTTCAACAGTTTTCTCTAGCAAGAAGAAAAGTTTCATGCACGTTAGCCGATTAACATAAAAAGGTGCATTGAGAGATAGTACTACTTACTGCCAGTTTTGCTCCACCTGAGGACACCATACTTGTAGCCAACCATTGATGCCTGAACATAGAGCAAACTATCTATGAGCCACTAAAGAAAAAAAAATATGCTGGAATCACTTCAGAAAAATCAAAGAACTCCTGTGTGCATAGTTATCTTCCTGCAAGTACACCAGATTATAACAGAATTATAATTGACTTGTCAATTTTCCTACTAATTATTCCTTGAATTAGCAAGTTATTGTACAAAGGCATAATAGGTTCTTCCTACAGGAATTAATCATTCTGATGCCACATCCACAGGGCAAATGGAGTACATTGATCTCACCATGTCACATAACATTTTTTATCCTTGAAGATACCCGAGCATCAAAATGTCTACTAGAGTCAACCTAAATTAAGTAAAATGTCAAGTAAATTTCATATGTTAATTTCTACAAAAGTTGGCTACAAAGGAAAAAGGAAAAAACCTACAATCAACTCCAGAGACACCGGGGTATACAACAAAAGTACTTACTACCCCCAAATGAAATCCAGGATAACACACCACAAGATAATTATGGAAAACATAATTTTTAAAAAACAACACTTACATATCTCTCAACTCAAAGTTTCTCTCTCTTTTTTCCTTTATCTTTTTTTTTTTTCCTATTTAAAATTAGGTCTTTCGAAGAAAAAATTGTATAGTACCTCCAAAATAACAAAACCTTTTGTGATGAAAGGTAATTGGCAGCGAGTGTACCCATAAATGCACTCACATCGTGTTTAATATTTCTTTTCCATCCATAATTTAAACAAAAAAAGTTCCAATTTACAATTCATAATTGGAAGCATTCCACAAGATAATTCCACTTCTCTGGCAACAGAAGTTTGGTGAAAAGTCAAAGTTCAAGCTCCAATTAAAATAAGAGAGACAAAAATAACAATAATAATACAAAAATATAGAACAGGTTCTTTTATTTGCAAATTAAAATTATTCCCCTAGTTAATTTCAACAAGCCAAACAACATGCTCTGTTCTTCGCCATGAGCAAAAGCCTTAAGATATTTACCCAGTGAAATAATTGCCATCCTAGGTATTGAAGAGTAAAGCAGATACAGACATTTTTACAATTTCATAGAACATCACATAGAAATTTGATAAATCATGTACTCTGGAAGTTCCTGAACTTGCAGACAACAGATAAATAAGAAAGTATTCATGAATCAATATGTCAACAGAAAGCACACTCACCATTGTATCTCCAATTCCAAGGCTCAAAATTCCAGCAAAAGGGGCAAGAGGTCGATCGTTAAACCCAGATGACATCCAAATTGGAAATGCACAGCCCAATAACAGTGAAAAGTGGCTAAAGAAAGCAAAAAAAGGTGCCCATTAAAACTTGTTTGCATCAAATATGTGCATTATGGTTCTCAAATGAGGAAAATAACATGGCATACCTGACAATAAGAAGATCAGAATCACGATGGTCTGTGAAAGCATTCATAAATTGATGTATGAGTTGTCCCAAAGGCCAAATTCTCCATACCTGGCCATAAAAATAAAAAAATAAAATTGGTATGCAAAATCAACCACAAAGGAAAGAAACTGTAAAACCAATTTAATATTTTTCAAGCACAATACAGAAACCCCACCTGCAAGTTGAAAGAGATTAAGACTTCTTATGGGTTAAAGTTAGATTTTTGGCATCTTTGCGGCTTTGGTTTCAATTAATTATTGAGATATTCCAATTCCTCATTCAAGCTAATAAGGATACTGTTGTTCTATGAATTGACAGTTGTTTTTAAATTTGCTAGTTGATTTTGTTTTTCACAGTTGTTTGTGCCAGCTTGTTCACCTTAATTGTAAAACTTGAGTTTCATATCATTAAACAAAGAGAGAGAGAGAGAGAGACTATTGTGCCTGACTCCAGCTACCTGGGGTAAGATTTTGTTCATTGTCATATAAGGGATGCAAGTACAATTCTCATTATTATGCTCAATACCACAAGTTTGAGCCAACTATTTTTATTTTATTTAGTCCTCAAGGGGTTGGAAAATTATGATCTATTTATTCAAAAATAATTCTTTATACTGTCTTCTAAACAAAATATCTACATATTGTACTGAAAACTGAAACCTTGACTGCTTGAGAACAACAAATTTTCATACATCATTTGCCGATGAGAAACTTGTTTCAGTTTCCTAAGATAAACCAAAAAGTAAAGTGCCTATATCTTGTAACATTTGCAAGTTTGAAGTACTTACACGCATAATTTCTAGTGCCAAGAAGACAGCCAAAGCTGCACCAAACCCTAGATCAAGAAATTTTGGCTGGAAAACAAATAAAAAGTTATGCTTAAAACAGCTACTAAAACAACAGATTAGTATCAAATTCTACTCAAACAAAAAATATATCTTCGTTCCCAAATCACCTGAAAAATAAGAGCAGGCACAAACATTAATACAGCCATCAGATGGTAATACTTCCGAAGAAGAATCCTCTCAATCTTACTATTCTTTGAGATGTTGTAGAAACGCAGAACAGATGCACATATCAAAGACACCCAATAGATACATAATGATAGTCTTTTAAATGGTTCCGAGAAAACAAATGTAAATACCCTGACAAAAAATAGGAGCTGCAAACATAAGAAAATGATCTGGCAAAATTAGATATACCACATGACATCATATGGTAACGAAAATGACCACAAAAACCAACAATTGATGAATTTTATGAGTTCTTATACAACTTGTAATCCAATTTAACTTCAAACAATTTAAAGGCCAATAACATGGCAGGCAAACAAAGGAAGGGCAAAATGCTCTTGCAGTATTTAGTACTACTGCATAGATTCTGAGTCATCAACTCATCTGGACAAAAAAGATAAGCATGCATGAAAAAATATGGCATAATGTCGATATCAATAGCTTGAATTCACTAGTAGGATCGTCTACCAAGCTGTAAAACTGTCATGTATGTATCATGGCAAAAATTTTCCAATTAAGCATGGGCCCCAACCTTTTTAGTAAATAGGCATTACAAATACACAACAGACTGCCTTTTTTATGAGAATTTTAACCACAGAACAGAAAGCTAGACACCCTGAATCCTACAGAACATTTACGAGCCTAAGCCTATATGCCAACTCACAGAATGCTTCTCGCAATCTCTCCATCAAAAAGGCTGCTAAAAGACAAATAAAATAGTCTCAACCTCCTTTCCATGTCGGAAAACAAATTTTCTTCACTAGTTACATAAATGCAGCAAAGGATTCATTATAATGCGTAATGAAAGTGCTTATTGGGCTGATCCTGGATCAGGAGCAACTTCAAGGAACATCCTTTACTTTTGGGCTCATGCAATTAAGAAAATTGGGATTACCATAAGGATTTTGTCTTACTGGCTCAAATTTAAAGTTAAGTACACTAAGACATATGTGCACCACTGGGTGAACAAAGAAAATGCTCCCAGTAGAAAACATCTTCCTTTAATTTATTGTTAGGAAAAACTTGAGTGCAATAAATAATGATTGACCATGAGTCATAACTTCATTTACTCTTATTTAGAGATTCTTGCAAGGGTTGGTGATCTTCTCACCCATAAACATGCTCTTTCCAGATCCCCAAGAAGTCAGAAGTCATCCATTCAAAACAGGTCATACTTTTACTAGCCAACTAGAAATGGTGAGATTATTGAGCTCCATTTAAAAGATCAGGATTGCTAAAGATAATACCCTATCACTTCTGACCTCTACAGACCTGAACTTTGTCAGGTCTGTTGAAACTCCCCTGTACTAGTTCTGGAATTTGTCCAACTTTTGCGACAACAATACCATAATATCAAGTGAACTGGAAAGTACCATAACACTGGGGCATCAGACTGAATAATAATAACAAAACACAGTGCGAGTAAACTCTGGGGACAGCAATACCATATTATTGGGTGCACTTGAAAACCATGAACAAACTGCATCCAAGATGGAACAATGACAATCAAAATAAATCCAAGAGAAGCAAAGAATAATAGAGATCTCTGAATCTCATTGTTTCTCCTTTCTTCAGAATAGCCATCACCAAATGAACGTTCACACTTGCGGACTACAAATCTAAAGAATATTGGAAAAAGAAGAAGGCCAACGGTCAAACCCTGCACACATATAAACAACATTCACTATCCAGCCACATCATTGCAACACCTTCATAACTTAAAGAACCATACCTGTATAATTATACTAATCTCACTTCTCTTGATTCCATAGCGCACAGTAATGAAATCTGCTGAAATCAAGCGTCCAGAAACCTGTTCAATCATCATTCTCACCAATAAGATGATGATGTTGCTGGCTTTCCATGAAGAATACAAACTAGCTATAGTAGGAAAGACTAACCTTTGCAATGGTATATGCCAACATGTCACCAAAATAAAGAACAAGACCAGCAGTCACCAAAAGAACTTCCCCTATAATAAGGCAGCAATAAATATTATATATGAAGAAGAAGAAGAAGAAGAAGAAGAAGAAGCATCTTGGACTAACAAAGCAAATAAAATTAAAAAAAAAAAATTAAGAACTAATCATTTGTGAAGCCTAATCCAAGTTAATCACCTAGGGAGTCAAAATATTTCTTAAAGTTACATTCTCTAGTTTCTATTGTTTACAAGAGACTGCAAATAGTATATAATGTTTGGTAAAAGACAAGACATAAACAATGTTCGGTTGTAGTTAATGAAAACAATTAAAACCAGAAAAACAATGAAGATAGTCAACTCTCCCAAAGATTTTGTTGTTTAGTCAAGGGGAGCAACACTCTTGTCCAACAAGCTCAAGCCCTAGAATGCCAGAATCTAACAATATTTCAGTGTGTTACCATTTGTTGTGAAGGCAGTGTTCTTGCCTTTTTTCTCTCCCTTTATAAATAGGAAATTTCATTGCATCCAATCAGCAGGCTATAGAAAAAATATTTAGAAATGTAAAGCATGAGATGTACCAATGGAAGCACAAGATGGGAAACAATTAAGAAGCTGCTGAAGTAACTTCACCGCTACCAGTCCATGAAATAGCTCCCACAATAACTTCAGTGCAGTGTTAGAGCCTGTAAAAGAATGAGAAAATGAATAATCTTGGACATACATGTTTTTCTAAGAGTTAAAATAGATAATAATAGTAAAAATCTGCCTAAAAGAAACTGTCAATATAAAAAATGCACAAAAAAATGGAGCAAATTTGTCCAAAAACAATAGTAGATACACCACCATCATTGCTCATTTAAAACAGGGTAAAAACACAGGATTGGGGCTTACCAGTCTGGGATATAGTAGCAAGCGAGACACAACAAGTCACTGCATATAGGACTATACAAATTAAGCTCCATGTTGCAACCGAAGCACTATTTGATTGAGGCGGATGCATAGGCTTGGGTGCACGCTGCATAACCATGCAGAGGTAAATAAGCACACCGAAGCAACTTGCAGATGTAGCCCAATACTGCATCGTCATATGTTCAAGCTCTACACAGTAACAATTGTCACATCATCACCCATATAGAGTGAGGTCATAATCAAGTATATTTATTTAAAAATACTTTCAAGGACAAAAAACCAAGCTGCCAACTTAAATGTCGAAAAAAAAACGAATGAAAATGGTAGAGTAGGTCAGATGTAGATTGGATCTCTAACAGGCAGTTATACACATTGTCTTCTCATCTTTAAAGGGGGTAGCAGCCCTAACTCTTTCAGACTCTGTTCCGTAATAAGGAGCCATGAAAATAAATAAAAAAAGGTTGCCACAGTTAGAGGACAGTGCTTAAATGGTGTTGTTCTCTTAAATCAGGAGTTCCTAGCATTTAACAAAAGGATTCAACATAAAAAATGCTCTTATCTTCAGTTATCAAAATCTAATTTCAGCTATGTTGTCTTCTTATATAACATTTCATTTGGCTAAAGAATATTGCTATAATTATTCTACTTCCATATTAGTTTATTGCTATAATTCTCTCACTATAAGTTCTGCAGTCAAAACATTTGAATTAGGCTTTAAATAATTTGTACTTTTATAAGCTATCCAACTAACAGGCATTTTATCTCTAACACTTAACTCTAAGATTTCTTCAATCCTATGCTATGTTTCACAATTTTATATTTCTACTGGTCTCCCAATACCAGAACCTAACCCAAAAGAAAAAAAAAAAAAATCTTTCCACTTTTTCAATCTTAATATTTAATTATTTACCTGTCCTTGTTCCCTAGTTCTTTGATTCTACCAACATTGCATATTTGTTCACTCATCTGAATTCTACTCAATTGTTCCTTCTTTAAATGGAATCAATTTGGAGTTGCATATCAAAGCTCATGAAATAGATTCATAAAAACGATTCGGAACATCCCAAATTTCACCATGGCACGAAATAACCTGTAAACCACAAAATTTTAACTCCCTTTTGAATTCGAGATCGCATAAAAATTAACTTCAGCTTCGGCCATTAATCTTAACTTCTCACAGAATTAGTATTCTGCCTTAGTGTTTTGAAATATAAACACTATATCAAAAGTAGTACACCCGTACGCTAACCTAAGAAGCATTTTCAATTTTTCATAAAAAGCAGAAACGAGAAACACATTATAAATTTGCAACACAAACTAGAAACGTGATAAATAGTAATAATTCAATGCAAAGACATGCATTCTTGAAAAAATATGGCTAATCAAAATGTCTCACTAGCATCAATATGTAAAGCCAAATTCTATTAACTAAAAGTACCTTGAAGCTCAATTTGATGCAGTGAGTAGGCTCTCGTTAGCTGAATCAACTTAGAAATCATTACAGTTGGCAGTGCCACTGCCCCTAGCAGTATCCCCGATGAAGCACCTGGCCTGAAAATCAATTCAACCACGAATAAATTTGACTCCCTCAAATTGCCCGATATAACGTGATTAATTACGTGCAACGCCATCCAATTTAGGAGCAAAATTTAACTTAAAACCCTAATTTCGTCGATCTAAGAAATGATGGAGGTACCTGGTTTTGAAGTGTGACAGGGAAGCAGAATTCTCGGCGCGGATGTCGAGGAAGAGAGCGAAGAAAGAGAGCACGGCGAGATTGAGGCCATGGCAAAGGAGAGAGGAAGGTAGAGAGAAGAGGACGCAACTAACGAACAAAGCTACAACGCCTCTCTCCCCGTTCACCATTGACGACGACAAATTCATATTTCCAACTTTAATTTTTGTTTAAAATTTGAGAAAATCTACAGACTTTGATTTTGAGAGAGAATGCGTTTTCATTTTTCATTTTTTCTTTTTTTCACGCGGGAAGGATTAGACGGGGGGTGGGTTGGATGCGGTGAAGTTAGTTAGACAGATTGTGGTTCCCACACGTTAACAAGGGAGTAAAAACGTGAAGTTTTTATTTTTAAATTCTCTTTTTTTAGAATTGACCAAAATAGGCGGCTCTTTCCACCATATGTATTCGGAACGCTGTTGTATGCAAGCAGTAAACAATATCATCACACTCCACACGCGACTTGCCAATATGGTATGCCGTGACGTTACCGTCACGTGGACCACCATCAATAAGTTCTCGTTCTGGTCCTTCTGGAGCCACCCTAAGTTTGAAAAAAATGAGTTACCACCCCTAGTTTCCAAAACAACCAACGTTTCCCGTAAGGGTCAACGTTCAAAAACAATGAATTTATATCGAGTGATGCTATTTGAATTTTTTTTCTTTTTTTTTTTTCCAGTAACTAAAGCGATTTAGAAAAGAGAAAAATTGTAATAAAAAGTACTCTTGTTTTAGTTCATTTATTGGTTTCCCTGTGCATGATTGTCATTTGACTATTGATAGTATCATCTATATGGATCATCTTAGTAGTGCCACACATCTTGTGTCCTAAATTATATTTTCAATGATGTATTATTGTTGTAGAAACATAAATCTTAAACAATAAACTTCTACGAAACGGTTTCACAGCATTTTGCCCAATTTTCTTGCTCGCGTGATGTTGTTGAGAAATATGAATCTAGGTTATCAAAAGATTTCTAGCATGGAATGAGTCAATCATCCACTTTGATATCTTATTGAACAAAAATAGTGATATTCTTCTTCTGGTGATCAAATTTTTTTACTTTTGAGAAGTATTATGATCATCTAATAAAAGGGGATTTAATTATTTTAAATAACAACGGATTATAGAGTTGATAATTTGGATTTTCAATTTATAGATGTGGATCTCATACTTATCCTAAAATTTAAAAAAAAAAAAAAACCAATTTTTTTGTAGAGAAAAGTCTTCCCTATAATCTTTCCTTATCCTTATCCTTTAGGATTTTACATGTCTCTATTAATTTGACCTTTTTGTACTCCTCCTTTTTTCTAATTTAATCAATATAATATATCACACAAATCACTATTAATTGTGATTTTTAATTATATGATTTGATTTCACTATCATTTGATATGTATTTACCTTTATGTCTTTTATCTCTTTACCTAATTAATTACTTTACATATGACAATTCCATCTACTAATAAAAGATTTTATGCTGCAACTTACACCCTTTGTTTAATAGAAATAAAAATTAATAATCTATATAATTACAAACTAATAATCAACTTAATAATTATCATTATCTTTCCCTGATTTTAATAAATTTCGAATGATTATGTTATATTCTTTTCAAAAATGCTATATCCACCGAAAAGTTGCACCGAAAAATTGTACCGAAACACGTGGAAGCCGCCACGTTGGACCGATTGAAAACAAACATAAATGGACGCTCGTCCAAATTGGCAAGACGGGCGTCCATTCCATATAATATGTTGGACGGGCGTCCATAGAGATGGACGGCCGTCCTGCTAATTTGGACTGTCGTCCATCTATATGGACTGGCCGTCCCTAAATGATGAATGCCCGTCCTGCTAATTTGGACGGGCGTCCATCTATATGGACTGGCACGACCGTCCAAATTATCAGGACGGCCGTTCAAATTTTAGGGATGGCCGTCCCTAAATGATGGACGGCCATCCCCAGTTTGTAAAATTTTTTATTATTAAATTTTTTTTTTTTTAAATATAATGTAAATATGGACGACGTCCCTAGTATATGGATGGCGGTCCCATCTACCGGGACGACGTCCCAAACTACATGGACGGCAGTCCATCTACTAGGGACGGCCGTCCAAAATACATGGACTGGCGTCCATATTTGTTAAATTTTTTTTTTAATTAATAATAACGAATGGCTTGTCTAATACGCTTCATTTTTAAGCGCCAAATTTTTTTCTTCTCTTTTCCTTCGTCTCCGTCATTTGTTCTTCTTCTGTTCTTCATCTGCGCCATTTGGTTTTCTTAGCTTCTCCTTCTTGCGTGTTGTGATTCCTTGACGTCGGTTACTTCCTCAACAAGACACCACCGAGCAATATCTCGTCCAAGCACCAGCAGCAATATCTCGTTCTACGAGATAACCTTGAAACAAAAGTAAATATCAAAACTGCTAAAGCTAGGATTTGTTTGTTAAGGTAAAGAATTTTTGACTTATTTTATATTCTATTTTAGATTGAATATATGTTTGAATGGATTGAATACATGTTTTTTAGATTGAATATATGTTTGAATGGATTGAATACATGTTTGATAGATAATATTTGTTTGTGACAGTTGTGAACTAGATTCGTGAACGTAAAAACTGGTATTAGTTGTGCATGAAATAACTGAATATGGAAGAGTCCAGTTTGCCTCGTTTCAATGATGTTGAGGTAAATTGTTTTAGAAACTTTTTTAAATATGGTGTATTGTATTGTTTATTATGATGCGTTTACATTCTAATTTTATTTATTATAAAACCATTGAATCAGGAAAATGAATGTGATGAATTAGAAGATACGGGATGTGCAGAGGAAGAAGTGGAGCCTCATATTGGAATGGTGTTTGATTCAATTGATAGTTTGGTGAAGTATTACAGAAGGTATGAGAATAAAATGGGTTTTGAAGCAATGATACGTACGTCAAAGAAAGGAGATGATGGGGAGATGAGATACGTGACAGTGGCGTGTTCTTATTCTGGGAAGGAGAGAAGTAAATGCAGAAATACCTTGAAAAAACAACCTGTTGCAAAAATAGATTGTAAGAGTCAGATTAGTGCAACTTTGAATGGTGAATACAAATGGGAAATTAAGTCAGTTGTGCTTGAACATAACCATGATCTTACAAGTCCGACGAAAAGAAGATATTTCAAAGTAAACCGAACGATACAGCCTTTTGTGAAAAGGAGGCTTGAAGTTAATGATCAGGCTGGGATTAGACCGTGTAAAAATTTTCAGTCATGTTCAGTTGAGGCAAGAGGTGTAGAGAATTTATCATTTCTACAAAAAGATTGTAGGAATTACATTGAAAAAGTTAGAAGGCTACGACTTGAAGTTGGAGATGCTTCGGCAGTGCTAGAGTATTTTATGAAAATGCAAAAGAAGAATTCCAATTTCTGGTACATGATTGATGTAGATGAAGAGAGTCGATTGAAGAATGTGCTATGGGTTGATGCTAGATGTAGGGCCGCATATAAAGATTTTGGTGATGTTGTGACCTTCAACAGAACGTATCTGACGAACAAGTATGATATGTCATTTGCGGCTTTTGTGGGGGTTGATCATCATGGACATTCGACATTGTTAGGTTGTGGGTTAATTTCACATGAGGACACAGAGACATTTGTATGGCTTTTTCGTTCTTGGCTTGAATGCATGGATGTTGCTCTTAATGGAATTATCACTGATCAAGATAAGGCCATGCAAAATACAATTGAGATTGTTTTCCCTAGTACAAGACATAGGTGGTGTTTGTGGCATATAATGAAGAAACTGGCTGAGAAGTTAAGAGGGTATAACGAATATGAAACTATAAAGTTTACGTTACAAAATATTGTGTATGATTCGTTGGCACGTGAAGAGTTCGAAGAACGGTGGAACAAATTCATTGATGTGTATAACCTTCATGAGAATGAATGGTTATCTGGATTGTATAAAGAAAGAGTACGTTGGGTGCCTCGCATTTCTTAAAGATACATTCCGGCGGTGTATGTCTACTACCCAACGTAGTGAAAGTATGCATACATTTTTCGATGGATATGTAAATTCCAAAACAACATTGAAACAATTTGTAGAACAATATGATAATGCATTGCGAGATAAAGTGGAAAAGGAGAGGGAGGCTGATTTTAGATCTTTCAAGTCTTGGATACCATGCATAACGAATTACCCCATTGAGAAACAATTTCAAAATGCATACACAACTGCAAAATTTAAAGAGTTTCAAGAAGAGATTGCGGGGAAGATTTATTGTGAATTATCTTTTCTGAAAAAGTCCGATTCGTATGAGGAGTATCAGGTTTTAGAAGATATTTGGTTTGGAGATAGTAATCGACGTGTTCCCTTTCTGGTTTACTTTGAAGAAATTTCATGTGATATTCGCTGCAATTGTCATTTGTTTGAGTTCAAAGGGATTTTATGCAGACATGCCCTTATTGTGTTGATTCATAAAAGGGTTTCACACATTCCAGATAAGTACATTCTACGGCGTTGGAGGAAAAACATAAAAAGATGTCATACGAAAATCAAGGTAAGTTATAATAGGTGGAGCACAAACGTTGAAGGACAGTGTTTTGAGAAGTTGTCTAATCTAATGCTGACAGTAGTTGATATGGCATCAAACAATGAGGAAGACTGTAACATGTTGATGGAATTGATTATTGGAGTGAAAAATCAGTTAGAGCAGAAGGAAGATGAGGGGGGGTTTGTTAGTAAAGAGGGGGACAATCCTCATAAACAGGGGAATAGTCTAATTAATAGTCCATGGGTAGCTCGCAGCAAAGGTCGTCCTCCATGCAAAAGAAAACAATCGAAGGTTGACGAAATTATACGTAGGGCTAAAAATAAAAAACTCCGAAAACAAAGACTTGGTATGAGTTATACACTCATTCTGACATGATATTTGTTTTTTAAAGATTATTTACGTATTTGAAGTTTATTATAATATTTACTTGATTATTAATGTGTTATGCTACTTTATAGGGAAAGAATCATCAGCAGAGCGAGCCAACATTGCTAAAACTGTATTGGGAACTCAAGTGTTGTCAAATGATATTGTTCCTACTCAGGTATGTGTTATGTATGTTGGATAATTGTAAAAACCTTGAGTTTTCTATAACATGTGCTAAATTGTGGTTATTAAACATTGACTGACAGTTGTCCACTGGTCCGGTTCAGAATCTCGAAGCAAATAGTAATTTATATCCTGGACAGGAAGATCTAAATGATGAACATGTTTCGTTATGAGAGATTTGATATCGTCCACTGGTTGGAGCATTGTTGCATTTGTATTCGGTAGAAATTACTCGCGTTGTGGTTAATTTCTGACGAATGCAGTTGAGCTATATGCTGAATCAGTTGTTTTGTTTTTATTCTTTTTATTGCTGATTGGGTAAGAGTAGACTGTTGGTTGTAGGGTGTTGAATTCATAATAATAATAGAAATGTATATATTATCCTTATTTGGAATGTTTTCAGTATATATTATCGTTATATTTCATTTCAGATTATTCTACATTTCATTTCAGATTTAGGGTATTGGTATTTCTTTTGGTATCAGTTGTTTTATTTTTATTATTTCTGTTGCTAGTTGGGTAAGAGTACATTGTTGATTGTAGGGTGTTGAATTCATAATAATAACGTAAATGTATATATTATCCTTATTCTGGATGTTTTCAGTATATATTATCGTCACATTTTATTTGATTATTCTACATTTCATTTCAGATTATACTGTGGCACATATAATCTTCATACATAACATTTATACTAAAAATTAACAGTCATATGAAATTGGAGAAGTTCAGCTAATTGAGAATATATTGTGAAATCAAACTTTATTAATTAACATATTTCTGTACATACAGTTCAGTATTTGAACTACACATAATTACAATTAACATTCATAGTCCGTGCCCCAATTAACTACACAAATGTTGAGAAGACAGAGATTGTTCAGTAGTTCTTCATCCTAGTGTAGGGGGTGGAGGCTGACTGGAGGAGGATGAGGCTGGTGAGAATTTCTTCATCATGTTGGATATTTCTGTCATGCGTTCCCCAATGATGTCAACTGTTTCTTCTATTCTTGATGCGAACGAGTTGAAATCACTTTGCAACTGATCCTGTTGTTCTTGCATTTTCCTCTCAATACGTAAAAAACTCTCTTCTTGAAACCTTTCAATCCGATCAATTCTGCTTACTATTTCATCTAAGGTTTGAGAAGACATTTGTTCTACATTCTAAGAAGATCCAGGTTCCATACTCGTTCTTCTTCTATTCCACACATAGACTCGTCCTTCATTTTCCCCTTCTGGAATAGGGACACCTCCTTGCACCGTTGCCTCTCCCTCAATTTCATCCCTAATCAACAACCATTCTCCTGTCACATTCTTTTTAATCAAACCCATTTTAGACAATATGACATCCACAACCATTCTCCTGTCACATTCTTTTTAATCAAACCCATTTTAGACAATATGACATCCCCCAACAAGTTATTTGCAGAAAACGTTATCTTATTGGCTTCATCTAAAGGGGTGATCTGAAAACCCAACTTCTGATATATTAGCGTAACAATCATCCCCCAATAAATGTCACCTTTTTCTGCTTTAATCTCTCCCAACTTTTTAATCAATAACTAAGCTGAATTTACTTGCTTCCCTGTTACTGCTGCTTCCATCAACAATAAATCCTTCACTGTCACATTTCCATTTGTCTCTTTCCTGCCATTAAATGTGAATGTCAGAAATCTGTGAAAAACTCTCATGGCATGATTTCTTAACTTCGTAGATTTACACCGTGGATGATAAACCCCTATTCCAGAAACATCCGTCCAAGCTTGTCTGGAATCCCACGTTTTGGGTACGTTATCCAAACCTTCAAAATCAATCCCTATCCAGTTTGCTAAGTCTTGTGGCCTCACTACACAATTCTGATTCTTTAATCTAAAAAACATTGTATACGGCGGTAAATCATCAGTACTTGTCTCCACAACTACCAAACTACTAAAAAACTCGTAAATCAAATGCTTATATCCGTCATATGTAATACTCGCCAACTGCTCCCATTTCAAATTACGGATCCAACCATTAATCTCATCACCTAAATCCAAACTACTTATAAATCCTATATCCAAACTTCTTCCAAGACAAATATCTCTTTTCGCCATCTCTTTGTATTGCTTTTTATGTTGCCTATCTCGAAATTGGACTCCAGATAACGAAGAGCCTGCATTCGGAGTGCTTGTGTTTTTTGCTCTTACCATTTTCTGCTTCCTTCTAAAACCCTGCAAAAAACATATCCATAAGTACTATCACAAACACATACAGCATAACCATGTATCCCACTTTTAACAGTATACTATCAAAATTAATCCACATTCTTGGGATGAGTCATATTAAGAGCTGTTTGATTTCTGTATGTGTTTGAATGGGATTTCTTTGGTTATGTGTTATATCATGCATTTTATATTTAAAATCCCAGCCACCTTTACCTGCATAATGTGACCAAAAATGCAGTCCAGAACAATGAATTGGAGGCTGGAATTACATGGTTATAGACTGCATTTTTGGCCAATTTATGCAGGTAAAGGTGGCTGGGATTTTAAATTTAAAATCCCAGCCACCTTTACTTGCATAAATTGGCCAAAAATGCATAACCATGTAATTCCACCTCTAGTCGATCGCATTTTTGCAATATAGAAGGTGGTCAGGGATTTTATATTAAAAATCCCAGCCACCTTTACCTGCATAAATTGGCCAAAAATGCAGTCCAGAACCATGTAATTCCAGCCTCCAATTCATGCTTTTATTCAACAAAAATGCAACCCATAAATGCATATAAAACCAGCCACCACTACATGTAAATTTCGGTCGACATAAAAGTCATAAACACATGGAATCCAAGCCATCATTGCATGCATCATATAACACATAACCAAAGAAATCCCATTCAAATAAAACTCCATCAAAGCAAGATAAGATTTAAAAAATATCAAGTGCTGGAGCATCCAGTAAGAACTGTTCAAGTGGCTGTACGTATCACCAAAGGGATGAACAGAAAATTAATTACAAACAAAATGCATTAGTCAAGGAAATATAGCCATAGCCCTAGCCACAGCCACAGACTTTTCTTTTCTTTTATTAGTTATTATCACAATGAAGTTAGGAATTTGAATGAGAAATAAGAGCATATAATTAAACCAAGAAAAAGAAAGCGTTATGAGAACCATAAGTAAGTCTTTTCTATTATAAAATCTACATTAAACTTGCAATTCAAATCAACTCCAACTCAACTTATTAAACCTGCAGCTCAACTAAATCCACTTCAAATTTGAACATTAAACTTTCAGCAAAAATGCTTTATAATCTTGCATTAACCTGTAGTTCAAATCAACTTCAACTCATTCATTAAACCTGCAGCTCATCAACCAATATTTAGAAGCACCAAATCTACAGCTCATCTCAAACCTGCAATAGCTTAAACTAATCTCCAACTTACTCAATCAGTTAGGAACAACAACAACAAAAAAAAAAAAAAAAAAAAACCGATGTTTTGCATTACAGTGTCTACTGACAAAAACATATGTTTAAGCCTGCATTGGTAGTTCAAGCTCCCAACTCTGATTGTTTATAACACTTGATAGTATTTTGTAGGCTTAATTTAATTGTATCATGCATAATATTGAAAAAAAAATTGAAAAACGAAAGTGTAAGCTTTTTCCAAGAGAGTAGATCACACAACCAACAAATGGCCTTCAAAGAGAGCAGATCATACAACCAACAAAAATGTAAGCTTTTTCCAAGCCAAAAACACGAAAATGTAACACTTCTATTTGTCAATCACACAAACCAATCCCACCAAATTGACTGGATTTCTCTTTATCAAATCAACTCCATTCAACACAAATGTAAATCCAACACATTCATCCAACAAAAAAAAAAAAATTGAGAAACGGAAGTATCTTATTACCGCGGCTGATTTGTTTTTTCGAGATGAAGAAGACGATGAACCAGAACGCGCAGATGGGATGAAGAACCCGACGAACCAGAGCTCAGATGGAAGAAAGAAGAAGAAGACCGCTGCCCCTTTTTTTTCAAACGCTTTCCCAAAAAGTTTTAAATAAACCTAAAACTTTTTTAATTCTAATTTTTGATTTTAAAAGTTTTAAATAAACCTAAAACTTTTTAATTTCTTTTTTTTATTTTAATTAGAGGTGGGACGGTCATCCCATTCCTTAGGGACGCCCGTCCCTAAGGATTGGACGGGCGTCCCTTAATTATGGACGGCCCGTCCCTAAGGATTGGGACGACCGTCCAAATATTTTTTTTTTAATTTTTAAACAAAATTGTGGACAGGCATCCATTCTATCACGCCCGTCCACATTAGGACACCCGTCCACAGCCATTCTATACTGACGCCCTCCCGCCCACACTTAGGGACATTGCCCACAATTTGTGGATGAGCATCCCTGCCCCCATTTTTTTAATTTTTTTATATTTTAAAAACCGTCCAAAATTAAAGGGAAAGGACGGGCGTCCATTAACATATGAACGCCCGTCCAATGTTTATGGACGGCCGGTCATGACCTGTGAACGGCCGTCCCTAATTTTTTTTAATATTTTTTATTTTTATTTAGCAATGGACGGGCGTCCTCTAAATCAGGACGCCCGTCCGTAGTAAATGGACCCCGTCCATATAATATGTACAGGGTCCATATGAGTGAACGGCCGTCCATATGTTATGGACGGCCGTTCATTAGATCAAATTTAATAATGCCAAAACACGTTGGATGGTTGAGTCAGCACACACGTCAGCCGGTACAAAATTTCAGTGTCAAAACACCGGTGTCTGTAGCATTGCTGTATTCTTTTTACAAATCTATCCTCCAATGACAATGACAATGACATGACATAATTAAAAAAAAATTAGATTATAATTAAATTTGAATCATTTATTAAACTTTGACCATGACAATCTAGTGTTAAGATCAAGTATAATTGTTTACTAATTAATTTTATTTTTAGAATTTAACCATATAAAACATTACTTTAAAAGTGCATTTTCCCATTTGGCCCTTTCTTCTTCCATTCCAATTTCATCACAAATTTTCATAAGACATCAATAACATCAATTGGTAAGAGAATAATTTGAATTAAAAGCAAATTAAGTCAAGATTTAGGGTTTAGAGTTTAAGTTTAGGGTTTTTTGCTCTCTTCACATTGAAGAAGTTTTTCCACATAAATTTTTTTTTATAAATTAAATGTTATTTTCGACACATTTGCTCAAAGTTTTGTTTCTCATATATTTACTCAAGTAGAAAAATATTGTATTATTATATTCTTTCCTTTCAATTTTTTGATATAATATTATTTTCTTTGTTCAAAGTTTTTTTTTTTTTTTCCACTAATTGATTGACAAATAATGGTGGAGGAGGCCTCCAAAACAAAAATAATGGGTTTGCGACTACCCACGACCTTAACGTAATTAAAAATTACTTAAAGACTAGTGGCTGTAAATAAATTTAATTTACACAATGTTACAACAAAATGTAGAGTTACGAATATAAGATGGGCAAAAGTCAAAGAGGCCAATATCATCCATGCATATCCTCAAATGAGGGAACTTCAGTCATTCCAATGAACACCACGCAATTACAGTCTCGTCATTCATGCAAAATTACAAAATCCTTATGCTTTCCTTTAAAAAATTATACGGTACATAAAACACTATAAATTAAACCATAACAATCATCTCTCTCTGCAAATCAACCCTTACTACAATTCAATTAATGGCAGACAAATCTGATAAGCCCCATGCAATTTTCATTCCTTACCCTCTTCAAGGCCATGTTAATCCATCTGTTCAGCTCGCCCTCAAGCTCGCATCTCAAGGCTTCACGATCACCTTCATTAACACACAGTCTGTCCATAATCAAACTTCCAAGGCTCAGTCAAAGACTGGACCCGATATTTTTTCCCAGGTCCGTGATTCGGGCTTAGATATTCGTTACGTGACCGTCTCCGATGGCTTACCGGTCGGGTTCGACCGCTCCCTTAACCACGACCAGTTCATGGCCGCCTTGCTGCATGTGTTCTCCGCCCATGCTGAAGAAGTTGTGAACCAAATTATACGATCTGGACAGAAGGTTCACTGTTTGATCGCTGATACGTACTTCGTTTGGCCATCAAAAGTTGCAAAGAAATTTGGATTACTTTATATTTCATTTTGGACAGAAACGGCTTTGGTCTTTACTTTGTATTATCATTTGGATCTTCTTAAACGCCATGGTCATTTTGCATGTATAGGTAATTAATAAAACTATTTCCACAAATTGGGTCAACATTTTTTTCTATTCTGTTCATGTTCTTACGTTTTCTTAATTATCTGGTCAGATCGTTGTGAAGACGAGATCGATTACATTCCTGGAGTTAAAGCAATCGAACCGAAGGACACGACCTCTTATCTTCAAGAACCTTGTAGTACAACAGTGTGTCACCAAATTATTTTCAATGCATTTGAGGACGCCAAAAATGCAGATTTTGTTATATGTAACACGGTGCAAGAGCTGGAAACTGAGACCATATCCGCTTTGCAGAAAAAATTGCCATGGTTTGCTATTGGACCCATTTTCTCATCTCAATTCACCGATAGGATTGTGTCTACGAGCATGTGGTCCGAGTGTGATTGCAGCACATGGCTCAACAAAAAGCCCAATGGCTCGGTTCTGTATGTGTCTTTTGGTAGCTATGCCCATCTCACAAAAAAGGAACTTGTAGAGATAGCTAATGGGCTTTCGTTAAGCAAAGTGAGTTTTATTTGGGTGCTTCGACCGGACATTGTTAGCACTGAAGATCCCAATCCTCTGACCGATAGATTTCGAGAGGAAGTCGCCGGGCGTGCAATAATCATTCCGTGGTGCTGTCAAACGGCGGTGTTGGCCCACCCAGCAATCGGAGGGTTCTTGACACATTGTGGATGGAATTCGATCTTGGAAAGCATGTGGTGTAAAGTTCCAATGTTGTGTTATCCTTTGTACACTGATCAATTCACTAATCGTAAATTAGTGGTTGATGATTGGAAAGTTGGGATTAACTTAAGTAATCAAAAGGTGGCGACCAAGGAGGAAGTGTCCAAAAATATTAACCATCTGATAAGTGAAAAATCAGGTGATCCATATAGAAATTCAGTCCAGGAAGTGAAGAAGACCATGGAAAATGGATTAAAGCCTGGTGGATCATCAGCCAACAATATGGATCAGTTCATAAAGGATCTTAAGGCCAAAATCCCAAAAAAATTGGCCCAATAAATAACATAATGTACATATTTGAATCCCCTCTTGAACCATGTTTCATCTCATTTTTCAAAGATCTTACTACAGTGTATCTACCACGTCAACAATTCTTTATATAAATGGACAATTACAAACTGAATACATTGTTACTAAAAAAAATAAAAAATAAAAAATAAAAATTATACTATGGAGGCTCATCTGGTCAAAAAATGACGCAATCCTATATTTGATTGCTGAGATATAGTAGTGTTGATATTAAATTGCAAAAGGTAAACAAAACAAAGAAATTATACAATTTGAAGAGCCAACAAAAATTGACAGTACTACTTCATTCATCTAGGGTTGTTTGTATCAGGGTCACACGAGAGAAGTTTATGTATGAATGTATTTTTCTTTACACGAAAATATAGCAAAACAAACAAGATGAGTCGATATGCAAGTGCCATAAGAAACAAAACCAGCAAATTCTCCCACTTGGAATTACTGTTAACAGAGATGTCATATGCACTTCTGAGAGCCTGAAACCCAGATATGGTCCTCACCTGCCCAACAGCAAACGAGGTCCCAAGATACTCATTCTCCAATAGCCCCTATAAGAAATAAAAATTGATGGCTTATTTTACGGTCCATTCAGCAGAAAATACTAGAAAAGCAAATGACTCTAAAATTGTCTTCACCAAAAACGGTTCTTAATTCTTATTGGTCTAGATATGCACGGCAAGCAAATCCTAACAGATATAGTTTCATATATAGAGCATCATTAACTTATTGGTACATACCTGGATAGAGTAAGTGTGGAAAGCAATATATGATATGGGATACGTCCACACAGGTCTGGGTAAAGCATTGCGGATTCGGAAATAACCAGCTGATAGCATCATTACCACCTGCCATACCATACATGTTGACCATTAGATTAGCAAAGGCCGGGTAATAAACTAAAATTGAACAAGATCTAAAAATAAATCATAAAAAGTGAAACATGAATTTTGGTTAGTTTTCATATTTTTAGTATACGTCCCTAGCATCACCAAACATTGAAAATAATACCATGCTAGTATAACTTAAGTGACGGCAAATTTGGCTTGCATAAGATGCACCTGAATTGTGACAAAACAAATTGTTTTGTAAGAAGTGTAACTTACATGTATGCATGCGAGTGTCAAGATGCTCCAGAAAACATGTTGCCAAAGAGCAGCAATAACCAGCATCAGTCCTTCATTAACTAAGAGGCATATGAAAAAGTTCAGCACAAAATACATCAACAAGCTGAATTCATCTCGCAGCCCAATAAGGAAATAGAAGACAAGACTTGACGATATGGAGATGAGAAATAGGAACGGGATGCTTGAGAGGAGTTGCCCAAGTAAGAAGACAAATGCTCCTGAATGCCAGTTTGATTCCTCACAGGCATATATCTGCAAAATAAGACAGACACTTATGAGGTTATAGGATAAAAATGCACTAATTCGTCTCACTTTTCATAGAAAGAAAAAAAAAGGTATAACATTAAAATTTATTGATATCTATTAAGTAGAGCACTTGACCATAAAACTAGTTGATTATGACTATCACACAAATGTCTTGAGTCCTCTAAAGACGATGTTCCATGCATAACCAAAACTCACTAAGCAACTTCCATACAGCTTCTAGCTTGAGCTCTTAAAATAAAACAAAAAAGCACATCGACGACTCGTATATATTTTATGTATCTTGGTCCTAAAATTAGTGCTTCAAAATAAAATCCCGAAACCAACATCCATTTCCCTATCTCATAAAGAAATATAAATTTGCTTTAATAATGCAGGAGAATGTAAAATGCATGCCAGAAAGACTTCAATACAATAAAGGGAGTCCCATTAGCCCATTTTTGCCTCGTTAAGACAATCATGTATACCATTTATAACTCTTGCATATCGAGGTACATGTCATCACCATCGATCAATAAAGTTCAAGCTGAAGAAAGTTCTCCAAGATGCTTTCAAATGTTATGAGAGGAATTATAAGACACTACAGCTGTCAGGTTGTCATGAGTGGCCATCAAAAGATGTAAAATTTAAACTCTAATATTGATAACCATAAATGCTTGGAGTCAGCATCAAAGAATCAACAGGTAACTAAAATTACCTTGATTTCTTTCATCAGTGCAGGCACTCCAGCGATGCTCAAAAGTGAAGTAAATGATATAAATACAAATACTGCTGCAACTCGTGTCTGCAATAGAGGAGGCAGAGATAAGACACGACTGGCAGATCAGGAGTATAACAAATATAATGGAAGCATACAAATGGGAAAACAAAAAAGCAGGAGAGATTAGGCATTTCTCATATGAAAATCCAATCAAAGCAAAGAACAAAGTTCATAAATAGAACTGCAAGAAGATTATACTGGCTCCTAGGAATTGCATGTGAAAGATTTTCCCTGAAGCCCCCAGAGCCCATATATTAGGTAGCTTTACAGTCAGATAATACTGTTGAAGAAACATATGTCCAGAGACCTTTAGTAATTCTGCTAGAAAATACATGACAGAGAACAGAAAGCAGACTACTTCAAGACAGTGTTAAATCAAAGAGACCTACTGCTAAGAGCGGCAACGACAAACTTGCATAACATAACCAAGACCAATTTCAAGAAGAAGTTTTCATGTCAATTAAGAAGTTGCATGTGAAGGCAGCATCAACACTGGGATTACAATATCAAATATTAATTTTCATTTTAGATCTATATGAGTTGAAAATCAATTCAGATATATTCTAACAAATCAAGAAAAAAGGATGATACATTTGAAATTGACATACTACGATTTTGCCAACCTCCACAATCATCAATCACAAGGCCAAACTTAAGCTGAATATATTTATAAAACAAAAAGAATTTATAAGAGACAAGCTATCCCAAGAACCCTATAAGGGTCCATATAAATTCAACAAAGCATGTATCTCGATCAAAATATATGAACAACAATAGCCATTATACCATAAGCCAACATAAAAAGAATACACTCCCTTCTCAGACCATCTAAGGCCAAATCAACCACCTGAAGTTTACTGCATTTTTCTAATTGACAAGCTATACATGTATTTTAGCACAAGTATTTACTAGAGTAGAAATTCAATAAAAAGGCGCAACCACCATGCAGAATTTAAAGATGAAAAGGCCTGAAAATTCATACATGTTTAACAAATATTACTCTAACACTACCAACAAAAAATGGTCGTAAGAAACTCACCACAACTGAAGACAAGGAATGCCCTAAATTGGAAAATACTGTTCCAATACAGAGCGTAAGAAACATATAAAGGATAAGTCGAAGCCAGTAGTATTTCCATTCCCTTGACATAATCAACAGTGATCTCCAAGTGAGTACCGCGATTCGTGTAGCACTACTAGCCTTTCCCTTGCTTTTTAGAAGCGGACCTTCCTATAGAATGTGAGGAATGATGACTTTAGAAACTTACATACAACTACAATGGACAGAAGAAAATGCATAATAATGAGTGCTCCATACATGCATCAGTCAAGAAGTTGTAATTAACACAATCAGACACTAGTAATAATTAGAACAACAATCATACCTTCTCAATGAGCCTTAGTATCATAGTTTCAACAGCAGCAGCATCAGCTGATGTTTTATAAGTTGCTTCAAGAGTGCGTATAGCAACAGCAGTATCCATATTCACCGATGAAAAATCACCATGGTCATCCTGTTATAAGTGTTCTCAGTCCATGTTTGGTAAATGTGTAAAGTAGTTGTTAAAAATACAAAAAACGTTTTCTTCTATAACTGCCAGCCGATGTAGCTTGCATCGAGAAGCCCATATGTTATATTGTAATTATGTAAAAAAAAATTTTTAAAAATGTCCATCAAAAGAATTGCTCCAATCATCAATGGACCTCTAAGTTAGGCATTATAACAAAAAATCTGAACATCTAACTGTTATTTAAATTGTATTGATTGTTAACTTTATAATTGTTCTCCAATTTAGGCCATGAGAAAAAATACAACTGCGGTTTAGAGTTCAATACCTGCCAATTTTTGCACATTGCTATGATCCTGTCAAAATCTGTATTTATTGCACGTAGAAAATGATCAGAAGGACTTTGCATAATTGGGCAAGGAAATCCAGCATTTGAGAAATGCTTCATCAAAAAAGGAATGTAGTTAGAAACAATATAAAACAGTCAATTAATATTGCAAAAGGTTACAGAATAATAGAAAAGAAATGCTTATTGCATCATAAAATGAGGTTTTAAATTATATTTTTCCTCCACCTTATAGCAAACAAACAGTAAACAAGTGTAATAATGAATTCATATATTGAACTCACTCATTTCAAAAAATTCAATGATGTGAAAAAAATGGCACAGAATCTTAGTTACCTGCAAACAAGCTAATGTTTCCCCAAAAAACAGGGTGTTTCCATTTGAAAGCAGACAAATCCGGTCAAACAGGCCAAATACTTCAGTGCTACTTTGATAAATGGTAAAAATGAGAGTGCATCCTGTGCTTGCAAGTTTCTTCAATGTCACCATCATCAGAAGGGCAGAGACACTGAATGGAATAAGATTTTAAGACATTAGCTCTAACATCACAGTGTAATTAAAAAAAAAATTAGCAGAAAGATGTAAATCAACATGAACATGTCAGGACTGCTGTGGCAACCATACATGGATGTCACAAAGCTGATCCCCAATAAAAAGAAAAGATCAATTACAAGAGTTGGATCACACGGTAAAACAACATAACGAGTTTATCACATGATAAAGTAACATCTAAGGGAAGCAAAACCACAGATTTTAATCAAACACCTAAAAAATGATTTAGAACACAACTTACTACCAAGATATATTCTTAAATTTGCTTTTATCTTCTTCAATTTTTTTGAAAGCCAATCTAGACTTCTATTTTGATGGATCAATAATTAAAAAGACTTAAAAAAAATTTTTGCCATGTCTCCATTCTTATTTTTGGTTTATTTCTACTTCATATGATATATGCAAAAATAATTTTTCCAAGTTATTAATCAATTTGTTCCCCATATGATTCCATTCTTGATGTTCTACAGATATTACTTTTGAGTTTACATTCTCGACATCTTAATGAGTTCCCCAAGTCAACAACATGGGTATGGAACACCATTATACAGAAATGCACCATCGAATATCTAGCACACAGATAAGAACTTCTTAACAAAACCGTCAAAATCAAAATCAAGCAGAACGAACAAACCTGTCAAGATGATAAAGAGGCTCATCTATAAATAAGATATGTGGTCTCATCACAAGCTCCCGGGCAATGCTAACTCGCCTTCTCTCACCTCTACGAAGGCCCTTCATATAACAGTGGCCACCTATCAGTTTGTTAGCATAATCACTCAAGGACATGGCATGGATAGCATCCTCTACCACACCCTTCCTGTGACAGAAGAAACCAGGAAGTTGAAGCAGTGCTGAATAATAGAGGAACTCCCGGACAGTGAGTGATCCAATTAAAGTGCTTTCCCTCTCAACAAATCCCTGCATTTCAAAACAAAATTCAAGGTCAAAACTGAACAGTCTGCAATGTTGACTTGTCATCACTGTTTAGACTAAGCTTACTACAAAAGTATCTATATAATTATAAAAATAAATCCAGCTTGAAAGTGAAAGAGATAGTATAGGAGCATGATGTAAAGATACAATCCCACATTTAGTTTCACAAAATGAAGTTCATAAAATTCAATTCACTCATCTCACAAATTTGAACCCCAAGGTTTCACCACTGAAATCATCATACTATCATATACAACTGCCACAAAACAGGGATCGACATTAAGGAGGGTATTAATATTATAACAGTGAATCACTCAGCTGGGGTCTTCCCAAGTCTTTTCAAATATTATAGTAGTAATTGTGCTAAAAATAGCTCAATTCCCATGACCCCAGCTGTTTGCAGAACAATTGAAAAACCACATACAATATGCCAACAGCAAAGTACACACATCAATCAAGCTTATAACACTATCACAATTGAAATTGCAGTTTAATGATTAGTCTTGACATACAAATTCATAGTCTCACATTGAAAATCGGTGCTCAATGGGACAAGATCAAGTTTTTGCCATCTTTTGGGCTTCTGTCTCAAAAGACTTGAAGACATCTCTTTTTTCTTTATCCATCTTAATTGGTTAGGGTTTGTAAGTTAATTCTAGTTTTTTAGAATCCGTTCAAGCTATAGTAATCTACTTTTTTGTTCTGTTCTTTCTGCAAAGGTTACACAGGTTTATAATAGCCTTTGTAAAGCCTTAGATCCTAGTTTTGGGTTCTGTTTGTGGTAGTGGATACCGGATCCACTATCTAAGTTTTTTTTATACAGTAATCCACAACTCTACGTTTCCTATCAAAGAACAAAAAAGTAATAAAAAGATAACTAAATCCATCCCAACTTACACGAAAACACAACAATGCAGAATTTCTTTTGACCAAATTACCAAAATAAAGCATGTGTTATGATCACTATCCCACTTCACATTCAATCTAATTGACCATCTACTGAACAATGTTCTCATTAACATGAACAAATTTTATCCACACACAACTGTGTGATAAACAAATGATGGTAATGGAGAGAGGATTCCCTCGAGTAAAGAACAAATTACAAAACAATATTGACTACTACAGATATAGCAAGAAACAGAACCTTTTAACCTTGTACACACAATACTATGAATAAGTATTGGCCAAAACAATATCACTGTTGAGTACGAAATATAAACATAGGCAATGTCACCACATATGCATATACATCAAGTAAATTCTTGAGATGCAACAGCAAACATTTATCTTCATTTGTTCAGTACAATGAATACAGAGTGAATTAAATATGCTGAAGAGAAAGCAGAAAATATTTTTTCTAATACGAATACTGACAAAAGAAAAGGGTAATAATAAGGCAAAAGATTGGCGCCACAGCACAAGCAGCAATTTGCGCAAACAAAATATGAAAATTTAAAGACAAGTGATGTCACATGGAACTCACATACGACCCATAAGGCATGTGTGATTTTGCCCCATTGACAAATACTTCACCATACATTCTGGCTGAATGAGGTAATCTACCTAAAGTCAAGAGAAACAGCATTTTAGTTTCTTAACATACAAAAATACACAGAAACAAATAACTAACAGACAAATATGCAAATAAACATTCCAATGCTAAAGAAGTAACCGAAATAAATATGCTAAAGAAACCTGCAATAGCCCTCAGTAGTGTAGATTTCCCTGATTTGGCAGGACCCATGATTACAGTCATTGTCCCTGGCAATGCATAGCCATTTGAACTCTTCACAACCTTTTCAGAGTACTTCCTCTTCCCCTTAATGGTGACAGTCAAGTCTTTCCACACAATTGAAGCCCCTGCAATCTTCCTTGCAACAACTGCACCCTCTAGTAATGGTGGGGATGGTAAGGACCCACTATTGATCTTTGACAGAGACGGGGAGACTGGTGTGGTTGCAGCATTGATAGAGTCACCTCCTTCATCCACCCTAACTTCAATATCTGTATCCTCCCACTCCGGTGAATCCTCAAATGAGATAGGTTGCCTGAGAGAACCTGGTTTCCGCAAGTAGAAAAAATTACTTGAGGGAACTCTACTTGCAGGACTACTTGCTGAAGACGATGAAGACCTATAATTATCAGATTGAGGCTGTATTTCTTCCATTTACTGTAGCCTGATTTTCGAAACCTCAAATTGTAGAAAAATGTATTCTACAGTGACCAGGATACTTATCCTTGTTACTCCACTTAAATAAGTACATTATCTGGTCAATCTGATAATTATAAAAATGAATATTCCCAATCACACAATGATATAAGTCACAATCCCCCGTTACAATACCACTTCATGACTAAAATTTGCCTGTCCTGCATAAATTATTTCAAGGAAAGAAATTAACATTTGTTTTACATCAAACTGAGAATTTCAAGAGACTGGATGTCTGCAGCAACTGTTTCCAATAAAAGACTTATGTTACATTGCTGAGACAGAAGGAATGAAAAGTAAATCACATTCTTGGAAGTTATTAAATAAAACTGTCAATAAATCAAAGCGAACAAACTAATTATTTTGAAGACTACAGCCAGAAAAAACGAGTAACCATTTTCAAAATGAAATCAGATAGAAACAGAAAAAATAACCAGAAAGGAAAAAGGAAAAGAAACAAAAAATCATTTATAATTCCACTTTATGTATTGTAGATCAGAACCGAAATGCAAAACAGATGATAAGAAGCTTTCAGCTGCTATTACTCTAATTTTAATTTCCATAACAATAAAAAAAAAAATAACCCATAAACCAATATATAACATCTCAAGTTAAATAGTCGTTTTGCTTAGAAGTTTGAAAAGATTCTTATCATTTCTCAGTTAAGTCAGCAACCAAACACAAACTTTTTTAAAACTGCTTGTCTGCCTAACACTGTAACACGCATTCAATCAAATATCAAAATGACAACCAAAACATAAATCCATTAAGCCTCAGTCCTTAATAAAAACATATCCATTTACTCACCTTGACACAACCGAAAAACCCACAAATTCTTTGAGCAGCAAGATTCCACAAATAAAAACTATAACAAATGAAAATGAAAATGAAATCTTCCACTTTCAATTGAACAAAATACCCCTATTCAGTTCACCTAACCAAACCCGTTTTCCTTAAAGATAACAAACAAACACCAAACTGAACACTTGAAATATCTGTTCTTTCACTTAGTTTTATTTTCCAAGCAACAAACGAGAAAACACAAAATAAAAACTGAAGCGAACTAACTTCAAGAAAAAAAAGTAATGAGAAGAGACAAAAACAAACCTGGATCTGAGGTTTTGAGTTATGCTGTCTGAGAGAGATGTGTCTATGTGTGAATGAGAAGCAGGTGAAGTGGAGTGAAGTGGAACCGTAATAACACAAGAGAGGAGGCGTAAACATTAATAAACAAATAAAATGAAAGTGGATGATTTGACCCGAATTTACCGGGTTTTGTAATTTTGTATACTTTGTCTTAGGCTTAGCATCTCAACTTTATCTTTTCTTTCTTTTTTGTCTTTTCCTTTTTAATGCTTTAATTCTTAATTAAATCTTCCTAAGACTTTAGTTATGATTTTTGTTGCCAACTCAACCTCTTCTTTTTTGCCTTTTTATGCTTAAGCTTAACTTAACTACTTGATTTGTACTTAATTATTGCTTTGTTTCTTGCTTTTTCACAAATTATGGGATTTTATTTATTTAATATTTGGATTTGATTGAAGAAAAAAAAATTAATTCAAAAACTAGACTAAAAAATAAATATTGTTTTAACACTCTCCTTTCTCTGTGTTATTATGCTTGTATAATTTATCATTTTAAGGCACTAATAATATATAAACCCTATCCAACAGAAAATTATTAGTAACAAAAGAAAATATGATATCCTTTCATTTAAAATTTGGTGGATTTTATATAAAAAAAAAATGTGAATAATTAAATTATGACAAGTCCTGAATAAATTTAGTGAGACTTGTAGTAGTGAAGAAAGCGCGTGGGTCAGGGTTAATTTGAAACAATTGCGGAAATCCAATTATTGGACTGGGATCCATTTTATAATAATTGGGAGAAAAAAAAATGCGACCCACTATAAAGTATAAAGAAAGTGAATAAATAAATAAATAAATAAAAAGAAACAATATGCTTTTATTTGTTTTTTCTATAGTGCTTGAAAATATTCCCGGAATGGGAGGTTTGTGAGAAATGTACGAGTATAAAAACAATTAATGTAGAAGAGGGTTGATGTAGATATATTATTTGATTACGCATGGCAGCCATGGATAACTTTCTTGTTACTTCATTTCCCATTCAATTGCATTGTGATGACTTGGAAAGAAACCAATTATGGGAGTTATTATACATGTTCTTCCCAAATTTGAGTTAAATAACTTATCTTAATATATACATATACGTTTTTTTTTTCTTTATCATATTGATATTGATGTGGATCAACATTAGTGTGAATAGTATAGTACCACGTGTATTTGTCGTATAGAAAACAATATGACAACATGGTTTTAAAACCTGGACTTGCCCGGTCGGTTTAACCAGTTGGACCGGGACTCGGGGCCTTTTCTGGGTCGGGTTACCCTTTCAACTGTTTGAAGTTTGTAATATAGCAAACACACCCCTGATTAATACGCTTCAGCCCTTGAAGGTTTCAAATCCAACATACACACCCTCTAGCCAAATGCAAATCGGCGATGACCTCCCCTTTTTCGGTGACCTTCCACCTTCCCTTGCTATCGGAAACCACCTTCTAACTTTCTCCGGGGCCGTGATGCTTCATCTCCCATTGTCGCGCGATGTTTCGTGGTCCAACAATTTTTCTTCCATTTCTCGGCTTCGATCAGCCTTCTCCGGCATCGATAGGGCTCCTCAGCCACCAATCTACTTTCTCCCAAGTCCCTTGCCATCGTTCACAAAGATCCACAATCATCTCGCCAAAAAAAGCCACTGTGATCGTTTGACTTCGACCACCGATCTCTCATTTTCTGGCGATGCCTCAACTTGCCAGTTGCCGATTCGTCCTCCCCATCACCTGATCTACCCTCCTTGGTGTGTCGCCGCTGCTCTCCCAGTTGATCGCCGATTTGCATTTGGCCAGAGGTTGTGTTTGCTAGATTTCAAACCTATGGGGTCTGATGGTATTTATCAGAAATGCGTTTGCTAGATTTGAAACCTATCAAACCATTGGTTAAACCAGTTAACCCATGACTCAGTCGCCTGAACGAGTCACCCCTCAGGTCAGGTTTTAAAACCTTGATGACAAAAATGTATAAAAATGTTTGTAAAGAGGATTTTATGAAGTTTTCAAGGATGCTTCACTCTATTTCTTCCTCAGTTTATTTGAGAATAACTCATTCTCTTTGGATGCGTTCAGTTCAAGTAATGTTTTATTACCAATATGATAGGATTACTAGTGAAACACATAACCTTGAAGATTAATATGTATAAGGACATTTTTGTCCCAATAATTAATTAATGAGGTTAAAGAAGTTACTCAACAAGTTGGGTTAATTGTTATTTGACATCAATAGGAGGGCATTTGTGTCCAGATTTTTTTATTAAGTAAGGGTAAAATTAGGATTACCACAATAATCTTCAAATTCCACCATCTAAGTCAGTAATCACACTATGGGTCCGTTTGGTTCGGGGTCATATAAGAAAACGGGGGTAATCTTCATTTATTTTGCAAGATTTCGTTGTTTGGTTTGCAAGTAATATAATATTAGGATATCTTTTATTGCAAATTGTGTTTACTGTTTGTAATATGGGGGATAATCAAATGCCCTCCCCAAGAGGTGTTATTAAAAGATTACCGAGATAATCTAATTTTTATACCTATTTTGCCCTTAATTAAAATCATTTCAGACACAATTGCCCTTAAATGTATACCAAATAACCAAACTACCCCCCCTACATTTGAGAATTTAGCTAAAACACCCCAACCACAAAAATGTTTAAAAGTTAACAAAATACCCCCAACCACCCAAGACCACCGCCAGCAACCGACGGCAATCACCATAATGGCACACAATCTAGCCGATGCGTGTAACCGTTTCCGGCCAGTTAAGCTACCCATTTCACGATATCCATGGCCGGAAATGGCTTTGCCAGCGCTGCATGCGCACTTTATAAGGAACTGTAGTGTGCCATTCCGATCAGGCTGGTGGTGGTAGTGGCTTGGGATGGGTGGGGGTGATTTTGCTACAAATTAAGTTTTATATAGCTGCGGTGTTTTAGCAAAATTTCAAATGTAGAGGGTTAAAAGAAATGAATCAAAAAATAATAATAAAAATAATATTATATTAATATTTAAAATGGAAGGCAATTTAGTAATCTATATAACATACCCACCCATTTATCCTTATAACCCAACATATAAATATAACATTCTCACCAATCTATTCCAACCAATCAAACACATTTCTCTCAACATTCTCAGTACTCTTACTCTTCAAAGTGATCTATCTTTCCATTAATATAATATCCCCTATAATAAAACATTATATGAATCAAACGCACCCTATATCACCTCTTATATGATCTAAATAATAAAATATTACCAGAATCTTTTATTATTTACTGAACCAAACAAGGTAATGACCGGTTTAAAAGATAAATTAGCGGAGTAATCTTTTAAGGGCCCTAACCAATCGCAGCCTATTATTTTTTATCTTATTGTAATGTTTATGTTCCACTTGATGATCGAGTAAATATTCTTAAACTTGTCCACTTGTCCACATGCCAAATTTCATTTACTTCATAGTAAAGAAAGAAAAGTTACATATACCTATCCCCAGTTTAGTGATCATACATTACGCCCAAATGTTTTAGAACTAATAAAGTCTATTATAATAAGTTCTAGAAACTAACACCTACAATATTGTAATCCGTTAAAATAAACGGTGAAAGGTAATAAAGTATTTCATATTTATTTTTCAACATAAATCTACCCCAACTATGTGAAAAAACTAGCATTCTAAACGTTTTAGAAACTAACAAAATGGACTATCTTCCTTTACGAAAGCTGTAAATAAATTTCATACAATTACATAAATGTCTTTTTACAACCATTTGACGATAAAACTATTTGTTAATTTTTATTGAAATGAATTAAATTTAAAATATTTGTGATAATAAGTCAAACTAAACAAATTTGAGTCTAAATTAAAAAATGAGTGTGATATGGGTTTTGATGCCAGATATGATTAGAGGGAAGTATACAAGTTTTCTTAAGTAGAGATTATAGGCTACGTTTGTTTTATCCTAAAAAATAAAAAATGCGTTTGTTTTAATATTCTTCAAAATTCAATCATATTCTATTCAACTCAAAACATTAACAATAACTTTTCTCAATAAAAGTTTTAAAATTAACAAAAACACTCCCACCCACCCAAGCCAATATCACCCGCTAGCAACCACCACCAATCGGTGGCGCTGTAACGAGGAACAACCGGCTAGATTTTGTTGATCTTGCCTTTTTCGATCAGATCCACCGTGGATCTGGCCAGAAACGGCCAGATTGGCACACGACTAACCAAATCCAGCTGGTCATGCATCATTTTGGTGACTGACGACCACCATCCGACGGTGGTGGTCGACAGTCGATTGGGTGGGTAGGGGTATTTTTGTTAATTTATAAACTTTTATTGTGAGTGGGGGATGTTTAGCTAAATTAACTAATGTAAGGGGTTAAAAAAATCTAAATATTTTCCAATAATGTACCAAACACATTTTCAGAATCCTATCCTATCATATTCAGAATAAGATTTTAGAAATGCTATTTAAAAAAGTGTACCAAATGCAGATGCCACTGTCCTACTACTTCTTCCTTAATATGAACATATTTGGCTTGCCCTATTTCTTATTGCATCGTGATTTTTAAAGAGTTAAAAAGACTTGATGATTGAAAACCAAAGCTATTGAAATTGCCAAAAAGAGTTAAGGAGACAGCAGAGAGGCATGAGTTGCACCCAGGAAAAAGTGTTGTGGCAGAGCAAAGAGCTTTAGTCAAGGGTATACTCGAGATTGACTTATTCTGCCCATTGCAACTTGCAAGTGCCCATAAAGTTTGATATCCCACTAGCGCAACTGTCAAGGGAATTGTTTTGTCAATTTAGAAATTTAAGGGTAATTTTTTTAATTTAATGGAACATCAAGGGGTTGGATTTTACCCCAAAAAAAAAAAATTAATGCAGTAATTAGTTGAGGTTTATCAGACTCAGTTGAACTGAGATTTTTTTTTTTTTTTTGTTGATGCTGGATTTTGACACCAACTATTTGCACGTGCAAAGCGCTAAGATGACTTAGGAATTACACATAAAATGGAAATAAAATGGAGATGATTTTTAAAGTGGTTTGGATGCTCAAAGCGAATCCTACGTCCACTATCTTTTTATAAATGAAAGATTATAATCAGGTCGCAAGTAGCGATTTAGAGAAAATAGAAATATAGAGAGGGAGAGAGAGTGTTTATCTTATCAGAATTCAAATCCTGGAAAATGAGAGGGGAGCTCTCTATTTATAGTAAGAGGTTTCTAGGTAATGATTACGGGTCTGCCAACGGGCAGGTGCCGTACAATTCCTACCCTGCTTCCTATTGGCCGGTAGCATGAAAGATATCCTTAAATCGCACAGGGCTTGGGCAAGTGGGTGACTCCTGGTCACTCACTCGCCAGGCCTTTACCTGCCAAGCTGATGACAACCTTCCTCCTTCTGTCCTTGGATGACATGGCAGCGCTTGGATGGCACAATGCCTTCCTAAACTCTTATTGGTCCTCGCTGATGCAGACTTACATTAGCCTTGATTTTTTAGGCATAATAGAAGCCCTCCAATTCTTAAGGTTCAAGGCTTGAACTTTGAGAACTTCATGATTATGCCATGATTTGACTCATCCTGAGGATCGCTTGCTCGAGCTGCAAGTGGAGAATGACTGAAATAACATGAAGTTCACAATTTTACTCGACCAACGAATTGAGTGGAGGTCGCGATATGGGCTTGGCGAACTTCACAAGCGACCTGAGATGATCATCCCCTAAAGGTTCAGTGACTTGGGGTCAGATCCTGCTCAGTGCTATACCAACATGCTTTGAACTTTGCCCATCGCTTTCGACCTGAAAATGCTTAGAATACTTTTTCCGAAAATCGAAGGTCACTTTGCTTCGAGCTCAATACACGGAGAAGAGTGTTTCATTTGAACAACCTCGTTAAAAAATTCCCTCCGAAGTGAACCAGTTCCTACTTCCACTAGAATCATCGCTTCGCAGCCATACGCTAGCGAGAAGAGTGTTTCTGAATTAGAGGTTCTCGGAGTTGTCCTATATGCCCATAGGACTTCTAGGAGATCATCAGCTCAATTGTCTTTGGCTGCGCCAAGCTTAGTTTTCAATATGTGCTTAATAGTCTTGTTGACAGCTTGAACCTAACCATTGGCTTGCGGTCTTGCTATTGAGGTAAACTTTTTATAAATCCTCAGTTCGTCGCAAAATTGCTTGAATTCCTCATTGTCAAACAGTTTCCCATTATCAGAGATGAGTGTATGAGGAATCCCATAGCAGCACACTATACTCTTGAAGACAAAGTCTTTGAGCTTCTTAGTAGTGATCGCGGCCAAAGACTCAACTTCGACCCACTTAGTGAAGTAATCCACTACGACCACTGCATACTTAACGCCCCCTTTACAGGTCAGCATGGGCTCGATGAGATCAATTCCCTACATAGAGAATGGCCAGGGGCTGGTAATTATCGTCAGTTGGTAGGAAGGAGCTCGCGGAACATTCATGAACCTCTAGCAGTTATCACACTTCTTCACAAAGTTGAAGGTGTCATCATGAAATAGAGGCCAATAATATCCCTGACAGACAATTTTAATGGTGAGAGATCGTGCAGCAGTGTGATTATCGCAGATCCCTTCATGTATCTCTCTCATAATGTAGTCTGCTTCATCATCGGTTACATATCGGTGGAGGGAAGTGCTAAACTTTTGCTTGTACAATTGATCTCGATAAGTGTGTAATGAGCAGCTTTAGTTCGCAAGATTCTTGTCTCAGTTTCATCGTTGGGCAGAGTCCCATCTCAAAGATATTGAATAATTGGAGTCATCCAGGAAGTAGATTCGGTCGTAGCTACGGCTTGCTTAGGCTAATTGATGCGGGGAACCTCGATGTACTAAAATGGAATGTTGTTTGGGACATCAAAGTCCAACAAGGAGGCTATTTTTGCTAAAGCATCCGCGACATAGTTACTGTCTCTCGGGATTTGATTGATCATATAATGCTTGAAAGGCTCAAGCATGACCTTAGGTTTCCTCAGATAGCTGATCATGTTCTCTTCTTTGGCTTGATATTCTCCTAGGATCTGATTAACAACCAGTTGGGAGTCCCTATAAATGTCGACTATTTCCAACCCCATTTCTTTTGCTAGTCGCAGACCAGCAATTAATGGTTCATATTTGGCCTCATTATTCGTAGCTTTGAATCCAAACCTAAGGATTCCATAAATTCGAGTCCCTTCGGGACTAAGGAGTAGAAGACCAGCTCCGACTCTTCTTTTGTTCGAAGACCCATCAACATAGAGGCTCCAAGTTGATAAGTTCTTAACAGTTTCCTGGACAACTTCGTTGATTGGTTATTTAGGTTCTCGATTTGGTTGATAAGAGAACTCCGAAATAAAATCAGTAAGAGCCTGCACTTTGACTGTTGTCTTCGGTCTGTAATGCAGATCAAACTGGTTTAATTCCATAGCCCATTTAAGCAACTAACCTGAAGCCTCCGGCTTTTGAAGAGCTTGTCCGAGTGGGTAGTTGGTCAGAACATAGATCGTATGAGCATAAAAATAAGGTCACAGCTTCTTAGAAGCGATCAGTAGAGCGTCGACTAATCGTTCCATCTTTGGATACTGTGTCTTGGCATCCAGTAGTCGCTTGCTCGTGTAATACACTAGCCACTAAATTCTGCCCTCTTTCCAGATGAGAGCTGCTCTGACCGCATACTAAGAGATGGACAAGTAGATAAATAAGATTTCCTTGGGAAGAGGCTTGGATAGAAGAGGTGACTTTTCGAGATGTTTTTTTATGCTTTGGAAGGCTCCCTCACATTTCGGAGTCCATTCAAACTTCTTGTTGGCCTTGAGTATATTAAAGAACAGCAATCAATGATCTGTTGCTCTCGATATGAAGCGACTAAGAGTCGTTATCTTTCCATTCAAGCTCTGAACTTGCTTTTGATTTGCGGGACTTGTCATAGAGCTCGGATCTTTTCGAGGTTGATCTCAATCCCCCGGTGGTTAATACATGCCCCAAGAATTTCACAAAAGGATACGCCAAACAAATACTTTAGAGGATTAAGCTTCATTCTATATCTTCGGAGTACTTCGAACATCTCAGCGATATGCGTTATGTGATCTGAAGCGACATGTGACTTAACTAGTATGTCATCGACATAAACCTCCATCGATTTCCTGATCTGCTCGAAAAACATGTGGTTAACCAAACGCTAGTAGGTTGCCCTTGCATTATTCAGACCGAAGGGCATGACCTTATAATACTATAGCCTCCGATTTGTGATGAACGAGGTATTCTCCTCGTCAGGCTCATACATCGGGATCTGATTATACTCTGAGTAGACATCCATAAAGCTTAACAGCTCGTGCCCAGAGGTGACATCAACGAGTTGATCGATCCTGGGCAAAGAGAAACTGTCTTTCGGACAGAATTTGTTAAGGTAAGAGAAATCAACGCAAGTTCGTCATTTGCCGTTGGGTTTCTTCACCAAAACCGGATTGGCAACCCAACTCGGGTAATGAGTTTCCCGAATGAACCATTTTGAAAAGAGCTTATCCACCTCAACTTTAAAAGCAGCATAACGCTCCAGGTCCATGGCTATTCTCTTCTGGTAAACCGGTTTGATTGCATTATCGATATTGAATACATGACATTTTATATTCGGGCTGATCCAAACCATATCAGCACGAGTCCATGCAAAAACATAGACATTCTGTCTGAGGAAGCTTGTTCAATTTGCTATGAGTTGCGGGCTAGATTACTCTCGATTATCAACACTCGCATCGACTCATTCTGGTCGACAGATACCTCCAATAGAGACTCAGCCGGCCTACTGTGGGAATACTCCTCCTGAACATGAGGATCTATGCCGTCTTCCACTAGACCCCGCTGTGGTTTGATCCTGCTGATTGTCATTGCCTACTCGGGAATGCCCACCAACTTCCCTTTCTCTTTGCATGTCATATGCACTGCTCTCACATAACAGTCGCAAGATTCGCTCTGAGACCCTTTCATTTCCCCACACCCTGTCGGAGTAGGGAACTTCATCTTCATATGATAAATGGCGATGACGACCTTGAAACTTCATAGTAGAGGTCGTCCTAGAATGCCACTAAAAGTGGACGAACAGTCTATCACGAAGAATTTTGTTATCTTGGTCACTTCATTGGTCTCACCCAAAATGATGGGAAGTGTGATTGTTCTCTTGGGAATCAGATGATCCCCAATAAAACCATAGAGAGGGATAGAGGCAGACTTCAGATCTGCCTCGTCCAACTACATCTCCTCAAAAGCTCGCTGAAATAGGATGGTCATAGCCCTACCATTGTCCACCAACATCCTGTGGACTTCACACCAACCTATTTCAGGCGCGATGACGAGTGCATCCTCATGCGGATGATACAATCACACCACGTCTTTCTCTGAGAAGGTAGTCTCTTCTTCTCTGCGAACCTTAGCGGGTCGAGACGTCGTGCTCATCACACTCATGGGGTCATGGCGAGCTTCCCAAGCGTACCTTTCATGGGTACCTCAAGAATTCCCCGCAAGATGCGGTCCTCTAAAGATGATCCCCACGAAGTAGAGACCCTTACGACCATGACGTTTCCTCCTCTATTCCTTTTTATCCTTCTCCCGAACGAGAGTCGGACCATCAACATACTCCTTGAAGTGCCCCTGCTTGATAAGGTCTTCAATTGCTTACTTCGAGTCCCGAGCACTACGTCGGTGTAGGTGCCCATTATCCCTAGATGATAACGAGCAATATTTCTTAGTCATTTCTTGTCGAAGGGGATTGTTCACATAGTACTCTCCAGAGCAAGTCGGCCTCTTCTGACTTGTCTAAAATAGCTGATATTGATGCGTTAAGAGGAGTATACTAATTCTTGTCGCAATCGCGACGAGGAACCTAGGCATAGGATTTCTTGGGCTCAAACTGCTGCTTCTTTCCCTTCCGCTGATCGTCATTAGCCCACATGCGATCAGCTCTTCTACTACCTTCCCCTTGGTCAGGAGCATAAGTCGAAGGGCTGGGGTCATGGCGATTGAGAGCAGTCATGGAATTCTCTCTTTAGAGGTACTTCTTTGTAAGGTCGTAAAAACGGGAAATGTCGTGTAATATACTATATAGCTAGTAATTTTGTAAGAAATATAAGATAGAATTTACCAAATAACTTTTACAAACATATATATACATAATGTAAATCCGAAAGTTCTAATTTTTAATTCATATAAATAGATACACAAAAGATTGATATACTTAGTAAACATAAGGTAATCTTGAACAGTGCCGCCAAACTCCGCCACTTCTTGATGTCCCCCCCGATCGCAAATCATCTAGTACTTGTAAAACAGTAAAACAACAGAGTGAGCACTAATTGCTCAGTAAGTAAACCAAACTGCACTACTGTGTTTCCTCCGTTACTTATGTTATGATTTTTTTTTCTTTTCTCACTTTATTCTTTAATTATATTTTTCATTCTTTTATGTTTCTGTTTTTCTTATGTTGTATCTCTTTCTTTTCTTTCTGTTCCTCTTTCTTTTATTTCTTCTTTCTAGTTTGCCAATCGGACTAGGTTGATGCATGGATTTGGAACCCTGGCCATGTGAATAGGTACAGTCCTCATCTACATGTACTACTCACGGACTGTACAAGCATTATATCTCTCTGCTATGGCTGCTCGCTCATGGCGGGGTGCATGTAGGTATGCTCTACTGGGTACAGTCCTCATCCACATATACTACTCACGGACTATACAAATACTGTATCTCTCTGCTGATGCCGCTCGCTCGTGGCGATGTGTATGTGGGCATCTTTATCACTCACGGGTTCCCCATCGCAAAAACCTTATATCATAGCATAATATAGAAAGACTATGCACATTTCAACATGAATTTCCAAGCTATGGAAATTCTACACTTGCATTCTTTAAAAACATACACTTTCTATATATGAACATAGCCTCCATGGTCATTCATTACATCAAATATATATGTTCATACAATCATTAAATAATCACAAAGACCACTCATTCAAACATGCTTCACAACCCTTTAAGCATCATTTTCATACTTGGAATCAATCATAGATTATTAGACTACAAGCAAATTAATAAAGTGGAAACACTTTTGAGATAGTCATTCTGCACACGTCATATTCAAGAAGGCATATCTCAAGTTATACACATCAGATTGCTATGATCTTGGTCTTATTTTAAAGCTTAGAGAAAGGGCTACAAATTTTATGTTTAGGTCTCAACCAGTTTGATGGGTAAGATGCCAAAAAATCACTCATAAAGTCACGGATTTGATAGGGCAATCTTGGTAACATGCCTACTTTAAGGTTTTCCATACCTATTTACCTCCACTTACTCCCTAACCTTTCCTAACCATTCTCCCCTGTGTAAACAGGTTAAAAGATAATAATATACAATCAAACTTCAAGTTTTGCCTTTCTCTAACCCTTTCCTCATTAGGGTTTAGCCAACTCATGCATACAATTTTTCTTTGGATTTTCATCAAGCACTTTATATGCACATGCAACTACCATGTTGGCTACACTTCCACAACTCTCTAATTCAACCAAATTGTGAGCCAAAAAGTCACTAAATTTAATATCAAACCTGTCCATTTTCAACAATTCTCTACACTTGAAAAATTTCAACACAAAATCTTCCCCAACTTCACCAAACCATCACATAATCATACACTACTTCTCATGACTAGAATTTATACATCAATAAACATAAAAAATAGCCCATAAATTCTATCATACCATCACATACAAACATGCAAAAATTCATTCAACATAAGTCTTGCTCAAATTAAGGTTCAAATTAGGTTTACTTACCTTGAATATGTGAGATTACTTCTATTTTGATCTAAATCTCTTCCTCTTAGACCTAAATCATATAAAAACCATAAGACTTTAAAACTTTAAAGTTTAATCATACTCCTTTTGCTAGAATTTTACCTTAGGATGCTTGAAGATTGAAAATCTCCAAAAATCTAGACCAAATCCTATGATTTTCCTTTGAAGTTTAGTGAAAAAAATTGAGAGAAAAATGGGGTAGAATGGCGTGAACAAGAGCTGAATATGTGTTAGGGTTTCTTCAAATAAAGCCTTATATCAATTAATATAAGCATGTGTTCCCATTTTGCCCTTGCACTTTCTCTAAAATTTCATCTATGTCCTTTAGTCAATTACCATAATGCCCTCATTTTTATTGCATTCTCTATGAAATTCTATCTCTTTTCACTCCTCACCATTTCAACTAATTTTGAGTGAAAAGACTATTTTACCCTTAATGCAAGTTTAAGACATTTTCTTCACGTTTTCTCAAAATAACTTTAGCAAAAATCAATTAAAGGTAGAAGAGCATAAATTAAATTACGTACCTCCATGTGGGCGTTACATGTTGTCCTCGAATTGTAGCTTCTTCCATAGGTCGGTCTGCAGGCGAACTCCCGTAATAATGAGGGTCCGAACAGATTATTCAGGTGTGTTAGCCACCTTGTGTAGCTCCCTGTGGAACCTGTCAATGTAGGACTGGAGGGATTCATTCTTCTCCCATCGTATGTTGCTCAAATAGCTCAACGACATTAAGAACTTCCTATTCACATATAAGTGTCTCAAGAATAACAAGCTCATCTGCCGCCACGAGTTAATAGATCCTGGCGGAAGCGATTTAAATTAGCTCTTGGCGTAGGCAGTCAAGGTCACTGCCAAATAGCGACATTTGGCCAAGTTGGAAACTTGGTGAAGCTCCATAAGGTTGTTAAACTCATAGAGGCGATCCTGCACATCAGAATTCTCATCGAATGCTCACATATCGGGCATTCTAAACCTCGACGGGATAGGAACAGCTAACACTGCCAGAGAAAATAGGGACGCCTCAGCAACTTGTCCACGCTCATTTTGCTGAGCTCTAAGCTGATCTAGAGCTTGTTGTAACTCCTTAATCTGAGGCAACCAGCTACTTGAGGATCACTTTCTATGACGTAGGTTTGACCCTCACGATTATGGTTGAGGAAAAACCGCAGATTGGACTCTTCCTTACCTCGACCGGAGGCTCTAACATATCTTGACACACGCTGAGTGAAGTCGTGTGAAAGCAATGAAAGGTTCGGGGAGTTAGGGCGACTTCCGTGGTGGTCAGAATTGACCCGCGGTTGCTGGGGTTTTCCCTGCCTTGCACTCTTGTGGGGGTGCTCATGCGAGGTGGCATGGGACTGTTCATGATGCAACATGTCGCCAAGCCACAAGTATTCTACCTATTTCACGATTGGTATTTGCTGGTCCCCCATTATCTGCCACCTGCTTTCCCTTGCCTTTACGCGTTGTAGTGCACGCGGCATGGGCCTTCGCCCATTTTTGCGGTTTAGCATGACCTACAGGTGTTTTTGGCGATGGCATCTCCTTGTCGGACTCAGGTGGTACGGCCTAATCCAAACGATTTAACCTTCGATTAACCGTTTGTGAGTATTGTTGAACCTTTCCAGGTAATCCATCACAGCTGGGTCGAGCTGTAAGCTCAAAGGAATGTCTGTCGCGGTACTATGCTGAATCGGGGGCACTTCAGGAGAAGTGTCATCTTGTACCCGGGGGACCTCTTCGTTGCCGGGGCTAGCTCGCTCGGTTTCGAAACCATGGGCCATTTGCTATAAAACAGAATCGATTAATCAGAGATTCCTGATGAAGAGCGGATACTAAACCAGACCCTTCTTCTAGTGCCAAACTGTTGATGCTGGATTTTAACACCAACTATTCGCATGTGCAAAGCGCTAAGGTGACTTAGGAATTACACGTGAAATGGAAATGAAAGGAAATAAAATGGAGACGATTTTTAAAGTGGTTCGGATGCTCAAAGCGAATCCTATGTCCACTATCTTTTTATAAATGAAATATTACAATCAGGTCGCAAGTAGCAATTTAGAGAAAACAAAAATACAGAGAGGGAGATAGAGTGTTTATCTTATCAGAATTCAAATCTCGAAAAATGAGAGGGGAGTTCTCTATTTATAGTAAGAGGTTTCTGGGTAATTATTACAAGTCCCAGCCACTCACTCGCTAGGTCTTTACCTGCCAAGCTGATGACAACCTTACTCCTTCTGTCGTTGGACGACGTGGCATCGCCTGGATGACACAATGTCTTCCTGAACTTTGATTGGTCCTCGTTGATGCAGGCCTTCATCAGGCCTAATTTTTTAGGCACAACATTTTTAAATGGGATAATATTTAAATTACATCCTATAACTCCAAATTAATTATTAAAAAATAATTTAAAGTTAAAACCATTACATTAATCTGGTGTTAGTTTTCTTCTTTTTACTTACAACAAGGATGTATTTAATTATAATCGAAACACCATGTTGAGCACAATGGTACCAAAACGCTAAAGTTTTTTTTTTATCTAAAAACATGAAACTAAACGGGATTATTATAACTTATTTAATATAATTAATGGTCTAAATAGTAATTCCATTAATATAATTATGAGATTCTTATCATTTTTTTTTTTTTTTTTTGTTATTGGGAGTGTCTGAGCCAGTTTACGTGCACTTCGACTAATCCCCCAACCCCGAACAAAGGTTTTGAAAAAAGACAAACCCTGTAGTCCGTGGTCGACAATATTTAACAACCGTTCTTGTAATTCGAACCTGAGACTACTGGGAGAGCAAACTCTTTGACCCCAAGCCTTTACCACTCGGCCAACCTATTCTTGGTTCCATATCCATTATTTTACTAACATCTAATACTAATCCCCGCTTATGAGAGGGTTGATTATATATAATATATCTTTTCTATTTTAATTTATATATTTAAAACTCAAATTAAATATTTTACAATTTATACATTTTATCCAGATAGATAAATGTAAAAAGGTTAATAAGTTTTAAATTAAAAGTCTAATCCTTATGAAAAAAGTATTTTAAAACCAATGGGAATAGGTTTCCCATCCTAATTACCATTAGAAATTGACAAGACCAATCAGCGTCTAAGTAAATTGTTTTCTTGAGAAACAAGAAGACAATTAAAAACAGGTTATATAAACCCAACCTGACCTTTGGTCCTTCACCTATGTACTCTCTCTCTTTTCTCTAAAATATCTCTCCCGATCTGTATTGTGTTTCTCATTCTCTGAGCGACAATGACTCATCCGGCTGAATCCTCTAACGCGTGAGTCTACTCTCCAACTCACAACCCTTTTTTCCGTTTCATTCTTCTTCTGATTGATTGATTGGTTGATTGATTTTTCTGATGGATTTTTACAGGAGTTCGGGTAAGAAGGACTTCTCCACGGCGATTTTGGAGAGGAAAAAATCGCCTAATCGGCTGGTCGTTGACGAGGCGGTTAACGATGACAACTCTGTCGTCGCTTTGCATCCTGATACCATGGAAAAGCTCCAGCTTTTCCGCGGCGACACCATTCTCATCAAAGTACGATTTCTCTCTTCTCGAATTTTAAATTTATGTTTGTATTTATTAGGTTAGATTTTTTTTTTTTTTTGTTCAGATGTAGGTTTTATTTAAGCTTTATTATTATTATTATTATTTTGTTATTTGGTCGAATCATTAATACTAATTTTTTAGGATCAGGTCTTTTATTTTAATTTTGTAAGTTTATGTTAGAAAGACTAGGTCTGTTGACTAGGCTCTCATCCTCAATTTTATTACAGGAATTTTAGGGTTGTATCTTACATTGTATCTGATTTTGTTGATTAAGTTACTTACATCTTTTGATTTGGCTTTTAGGGAAAGAAACGAAAAGATACAATCTGCATTGCTCTTGCTGACGATACATGTGAACAGCCTAAAATCAGGATGAACAAGGTTGTTAGATCCAATCTTAGGGTTCGACTTGGGGATGTTGTCTCTGTGCACCAGTGCCCAGATGTTAAGTATGGCAAGCGTGTTCACATTCTTCCTATTGATGATACCATTGAAGGAGTTACTGGGAATCTGTTTGATGCTTTCTTGAAACGTGAGTTTCTACTCTCTCATGTAATTAAGTTTTGCATTCATTTGATTAAAAAGAAAAGAATCTGTTTAATCTTGTTTTGTGTGGTTTTTCTGCAGCTTATTTCTTGGAGTCTTATCGCCCTGTGAGGAAAGGAGATTTCTTCCTTGTTAGAGGTGGAATGAGGAGTGTTGAATTCAAGGTCATTGAAACTGATCCTGGGGAATACTGTGTTGTTGCTCCAGACACTGAAATTTTCTGTGAGGGGGAACCTGTGAAGAGGGAAGATGAGGATAGGTTGGATGAAGTCGGTTATGATGATGTTGGTGGTGTTCGAAAGCAGATGGCTCAGATTCGTGAGTTAGTGGAGCTTCCATTAAGGCATCCTCAGCTCTTTAAATCAATTGGTGTGAAGCCACCAAAGGGGATCTTACTTTATGGACCCCCAGGTTCAGGAAAGACTTTGATAGCCAGAGCTGTCGCTAATGAAACTGGTGCTTTCTTCTTTTGTATTAATGGGCCAGAAATTATGTCCAAATTGGCTGGAGAGAGTGAAAGTAATCTCAGGAAGGCATTTGAAGAAGCGGAGAAGAATGCTCCATCTATAATCTTTATTGATGAGATTGATTCCATTGCTCCCAAGCGAGAGAAGACAAATGGTGAAGTTGAAAGACGTATTGTTTCACAGCTTTTAACTCTTATGGATGGGCTTAAATCCCGAGCCCATGTTATTGTTATGGGGGCTACTAATCGCCCAAATAGTATTGACCCTGCTTTGAGGAGGTTTGGTAGATTTGATAGGGAGATAGACATTGGCGTTCCAGATGAAGTTGGGCGCCTTGAAGTTCTCCGCATCCATACGAAGAACATGAAGCTGTCTGATGAAGTAAGTTGCATTTGTTCTCTTTACTTTTAGAAAGGTGCAACTTACTTTAGAAAGTAAGTTGTATGCAGTTTCTGTAAACTAGTAAACCAGTGAACTATATTAAGAATTTGATTGGTTAAATGGTGATTCTAAATACCGGTTGGACACAGTTCCGATGTATCAGTTGTTAAGCCATTATATGAACTCAGCATTATTTTTTTGTGGGTCAAAGTTTAACCATATCATCTAGTTCCTTGTTGCTGAAAATGGGTTCTTCCCTTTACAGGTTGATCTAGAGAGGATTGCTAAAGATACTCATGGGTATGTCGGTGCTGACCTTGCGGCTCTGTGTACCGAAGCTGCATTGCAATGCATCAGAGAGAAAATGGACGTGATTGATTTGGAGGATGAAACTATAGATGCAGAGATACTTAATTCTATGGCTGTTACAAATGAGCACTTCCAAACTGCACTTGGAACTAGCAACCCTTCTGCTTTGCGTGAAACTGTGAGTAACTTTCTGGGGATGCTTATCATGATTTGGCTTAGTATTGTTTCTGTGTTGAATTAGATAATTTTTTATAGTTGCCTTGTGGATAAATATTTGCCACTGTGATTTAATTGTTTGTTTTTGGCTGACAGGTTGTTGAAGTTCCCAATTGCAGCTGGGAGGACATTGGAGGCCTTGAAAATGTTAAGCGTGAGCTTCAAGAGGTAATAATCATTATTCAATACTGGATTAAGACATATTTGAGGATGTTTTCAGTTTTCTATGCTCCAGAAACATGTTTTCAAGAATGAGATGCAATATAAATTATTAAGTTTCTATAGTTTTCTTAAAAATACTATAAGTATGAATTTTTGTGGTTGTATCATAGCTGTGACTAAGATCATGGTTTTTACCTTAATTCAAGTGATTAAGATTTTTTTCAAGCAAAAGAAAACACGTGATTCTATATGATTTTTCTAAAATATTTAATATGTAGATACATATTTGTTGTTTAAAATAAGAATATCACGTGTGGTTTCCTTACATATTTTTTTTCCAACTTTTAGCTAAGAGTTTATTTTTTATTGCTTTACAGACTGTTCAATATCCTGTGGAGCATCCAGAGAAGTTTGAGAAATTTGGCATGTCACCCTCAAAAGGTGTCCTTTTCTATGGTCCCCCGGGGTGTGGGAAAACTCTACTTGCAAAGGCAATTGCAAATGAATGCCAAGCAAATTTCATCAGCATTAAAGGCCCTGAACTGCTCACTATGTGGTTTGGTGAGAGTGAAGCCAATGTTCGGGAAATATTTGACAAGGCTCGACAATCTGCACCATGTGTTCTTTTCTTCGATGAGCTTGACTCTATTGCAACTCAGGTGAATTCTTTGTTTCATCATTATTTTACTTTTCAGATTTAGATGTGCATCTACTTTTTTCTTAGTAAAATTTAAGTTTAGATCTATATCTTTGGAAGAAATCATGACCAGTAATTATTTTTGTATAGCAAAACCCTTGGACTAATTCAAATGAAATGTTGGAATGCATTAACCCCTATGGTGCTTTTGTTTTGCATGTCTTCCCATGTTTTTTTGATCAGTTCTAATTAAAAAATTTCTGTCAATTTTGCCAGAGGGGAAGCAGTGTCGGGGATGCCGGTGGTGCTGCTGATCGAGTTTTGAATCAACTCCTTACTGAAATGGATGGCATGTCAGCTAAGAAGACAGTTTTCATTATTGGGGCCACAAATAGACCTGACATCATTGACCCAGCACTCTTGCGTCCAGGTCGTCTTGACCAGTTAATTTATATTCCTCTACCAGATGAGGATTCACGCCATCAGATCTTCAAAGCCTGTTTGAGAAAGTCACCAGTCTCAAAAGATGTTGATATTAGAGCATTAGCAAAGTATACTCAGGGCTTCAGTGGGGCAGATATTACTGAGATATGCCAGCGAGCTTGCAAGTATGCCATTAGAGAGAACATAGAGAAGGTATGCCTCTGCACTTGTTGTTTGCTTTGTATAAAGTTATGGAACATGGTGTGAATGTATAATATGTCATTTCAAATAACTTTACAAAATGTTTTACATTACTAAAGGATATTGAGAAGGAGAGAAGAAGAAGGGACAATCCTGAAGCTATGGATGAGGATGTCGAGGACGAAGTGCCAGAGATTAAGGCTGCTCATTTTGAAGAGTCCATGAAGTTTGCTCGCAGGAGTGTCAGTGATGCTGATATCCGCAAATATCAGGCATTTGCTCAAACCTTGCAGCAGTCTAGGGGTTTCGGAAGTGAATTCCGGTTTTCTGAGGCTGGAACAGGGGCTACTACTGGATCTGATCCATTCTCCACTTCTGCTGGTGGGGCGGATGACGATGATTTGTATAGTTAGGTTTTATTCACTTGTTCAAGTGTCCCGCCAAAGAAATTTCCTTATGTATGTGACATTTGTCTTGAGCTATTTCATTTACCACAAGATATGGAACCTGTAGGTTCTTTCATTCATCATGGGACTAGGTTTACCAGTTAGTGTTATTTCATTTGCTACATTTAACATTCAGTTTCCAGTTGTCAAATTGTTATTTGTTTTTATTTATGGATTAAACTGACAATGAAAAATTAGAAGTTCGTGACGCTTTTCCTGTTGTTTGCAAAGTATTTTATGTTTTACTGGTTGAGTTTCCACATACCTTATTTTGAAGTGGATTGCATGGCCATGAGCTTCATGTGATTATAAGTTTCCTTGCCATACGGATGCGGTGTTATTCAAGTGGGAATATATATATTTGGGTTAGGTTTAATAGTATCTCGTTTTCAGTATAAATTTAGTCACAATTAATAGAACTAGGTTTATAAATTTCAAAATAATGATTTCAATTTTAAAGAAAGTTGGCTAGCTAAATTTCTGTGAATTCCAATAAGATTTAGGTTACTCTGTTTTCTTCATTAACTGAGTCTCTAGAATTGGGTGAAATAGTTGCCAAAATTGCAAAGGGATATAGCTGAGCAATGAGGCCAGTTTGGTTAATAAAATTAGTTGAGTTCACATGCTTTACATGGAAGGAGGGGAGGCTATTTATGAGACTTCTTGTCAAAACGGTAATAGCTCAGAAAGGTTAGATGACCCAAATTTTTTGAATGACATTAAACGGTGTAAGGTGAGCCGTGAGTCAGTCGATGCTGATCCCAGTACTCTTTAACAGGTTCACTTGATTCCGAATTCAAATACATTAATAATCATAATCTTCACGTGCGGATTGTAATATAAATAATACCTTCTTCTGAAAAAAAATGGTTGACATCGTGCTGTATTGAATACTAAAACTACATTGAACCTTATATTAAAATAAATTATACAAGTCTAGTTCCAACAAAACTCCGGTTTCTGGCTCATGTCAACATAACATATTTGATGTATGTAGCTAATTACATGATACAGAGATATGCATTGAGGGAAGAGAAAGAATAAACATTGAAACAACAGTTATTAGTAACAAAACCATCTTATTTATATATATATAAAAACTAGTTCTATTCTGCCATACAAGCATACAATAATTTTGTTTTCCACACGTAGAAACTCCATCAGTCATCACAATATTAATTAATTTGTTCTCCATTCCAAAAACATGCTTCACCTCTCATTCCTCAACAGGCTGATATATTATAATATAGAACCCGAAGAGAAGTTAAACCAATTTCCATCATCAACTTGGAAACCATATACAAAATATTTAACTTAATTAATTTGGTCTTCAATGTTTCCTGGGGCTTACTTTATTAGGACACCCACCAAAAACTCGAGAATTCACATAGCGGCTTGGAGCTGATGCATGCCTATACCCTTTTGGCAAGCAATTTTTCACTTCTTTCCCATTAAAAACCCGGTTCTTGGTCGTTGATAGAGGCTTCACTTTCACGTAATCTTCCGATAGAGGCCTCATGGTACTCGGAACACTCGTCGGAATGCTACGTCCAGCCATGGAAACTTGCCAAGAACTCAACAATAACAGGACATAGAATATTATCATAACGTAAAAGCTGCTTGTGGTAGACATAATGATATTGTTGGTGGAAGCTGTAATATGTTTTTGAGTTTGGGTTTGAGAAGGGAGGGACGGGGCGGGGCGGGGGTTTTATGGGAGAGTTTGAGTTGAGGAGAAATCAAAAAGGGACTTAAATAAGCTCGTGAGTAGCTGAAAAGTAAAGCAGATATGAATGAATATGACAACAGCTCATAGCAAAAGAGCATTATATCTTTGGAGGTGTGGTGGTGACTGGTGAGGTGGGTGCTCTTTTTTATTACCACGAAACAGGTGACGATGCCCGTGAGTTGCACTAAATCTCTTCCATTTACGCTTCAAATTTCTGCGTATTAATATCAGTTACCTGTAATTTTCACCTATTGATATATGCTCATGTCTTGGGCAGTAATTAAGCTGGTTGATAATGTTCATCTCCCAGTTGGCGGTCTTTATAGCAGTTGGCTCGAATTTGTTTTCAAATTCAAAGTGATTTACTCAACAAAAACCATTTAATACATACAGTTTCAGGATATTTCAAACAAGCTAGCGTCGACACTGCATCTTTAATGTGAGTTAAGATGGTGGAGACATATATTGCTTATAGCTTAATATACATTGATATTCCATTAATTGAATCACATAGAGTAAGCCACCGTTTACGAGCAATAATAATGAAGATAATTAAAATTTTGTCAACAAGTTTGTTGGTGAAGTATATATATTATATATAAAGCTGAGAAAGTTTGGGGTTGAGAGAGCATATTTATATCTATTAATTAATTATCTACCACATAAAAAAATAGTAACAACTGTCTCTCCAAATTTGGCTGGGCAGATTGTTGAATATATCGCCAAATCACACAAAACTTTGAAGCAGAAAAGAAAAAGAGATAATCAGTTTACTCTGGTTCATTTCCAATTCAAGAAACTACGTCCAACATTAAAGATGAAAAAGTTTTATTGAGTTTTCAGAAATTTGCAGCAATACAAGAGTAGCAGTGTCAGCAGCTCACTCAGACTCTCCTTTTTCGCGATATTTCTCACTTAGGTTTTTCACTATTACAACACGTATATAAAACGAGCAACAGTAAACTTAATCACATTTGGGTTAAACTGTTCCATGTCCAAATATTTACAAACCAATTTCAAACCCATATATAAAATGAGCAATAATAAACCTAATCACATTTGAATAGGACCCTGAAGTATGTCAACGTCCATCGATAATTCGTTAATCCTATATAAAAGTATGAACCACATCCAACACAGATGAATGACAACCATCTATAAAGCTTTCTTAATTTATCAATTTTTGAAAGAAAATTTCTTCTATTCCACATATCATTTTACCTGTTGTGTCTTAATTTTCACACAAGAGTTTGCAAACTGTAACATTACTACTTTTCACAGAACTTCATTAAATAAGTTATATTTGATTTTAGTTTAAATTTTTTTATATTTGCACGTGCAGACTTATAGAAGTGTGGCAATATTCTATTCGATACTGATATTTAATAAGCGGTAAAAATGGTTATTGCGGGGGTGGCACCGGCCTTAAATGAGTTTAAAGGCTTGGTCTAATATTTATTGTTATTGAAGCATTTCATTTGATATGAGCTTGGAGATCCTGTCTCCTAATTTCAAGTATGAAACTCGTAACACCAATTATTATGCTGCTGTAGTCTTTTATTTATGTTGCAACTTTAACTCTTTAAATAATAATAAAATATATCGATTTACTTTTATCATTATCTTATATCATGATCCTTAGAAAAACGCAATAAACTTGAAGTTTTGTTTCATTTTCAAATCAAATATAAGAATATTGAAATCTACAATTCACTGCATATACCTCGCATGATTTGAGAACCCGAAGATGTGTTATTACAAATGTTATAAAATATTTGAGTAATACTACGTCACAACTCAATCTTACAATCTTCTTTTATAATTTTAATGTGATAGTTGATTTGACAACTGTCGATCATATTAGCTCTCATCACACCCAAGACATTAAATGACTTTGATTAGACACTAACAATTCTTTCTTAAGGACAAACGATCAATTCTTTATAAGGAATGATCATTCCTTATGAATGAATGATCATTCCTTAAAAAAAGGGCAATTCCCTATGAACGAATGATCATTCCTTATGGATGTTTCTTATCCTTCATAAGGAATGATTGTTTTTTATGAATAAAACAATCATTTTTTATTAATGAACAACCGGTTTGTCTTTAAGGAATGACTATTCGTCTCTAATTAAAGAAAGACTGTTCACGTTAAGTTAAAATTGTCAATTGATATGGTAGTGTTAACTTTACGGTCACGTTAAAGTTGTAAGAAAAAATTGTGAGATTATGTTGTAAACCTAATTTTTTTGGAATCACTAATGAAAGAGAAGAGAAAAGGACCCCATTGGTAACATCTATATCTCATCTTTCCATAAAGCGTCCTGGCAATTGGTAAAATATTGTTGGGGGAAAATTCAATCATCCTGGTCCTGGCCACTTTCATACTATCATTTTAAACTTTTCATAAAGATTACTTAATAATCTTGGCTGTGGCCCTTCTATTTAGTTGGGTTTTATCAATTTTAGAACAAGTAGGCAAGTGATTGCAACCACTAGCTCGATTGAATTATCAACAAATCTAATAATACATTGAATAGGTACTAAATGCATATAAATGAAAAGTAAATAAAGGGACTTAATTGTTGGATGGAAATTTTATTAGGGATACTTTGTAATTATTGTGTATTCACATAAAAAAGTTTACCTTTCACCAATAGTTCACTAACTTGTTAATTCTTTGGCAGGTACAGAAGCTCTATAATGAGCCTCAACAGATTACATAACTTTGCTCAAGTGTTAGATAGGAGAGTGCAAAAAGAACATAAAAGGATGATAACTGAAAAAGGCCCAAAAAATGACAATGGGGAAGCGTAAAATGAATTGAGCAGCCTAAGATTTTGATTATCAATAATGAGGAAGAAGTTTTCGTAGAGGCTAAAAGTATCTGGATATTGCAGTTCTCATAATAGGCCGGTGAAAACTTAATGTCAATGCGATTAATATGCTATGTAAACATTGATTGCGCCCATTTGTTTTTTTTTTTTCTTTCATTTATTGCATTTATGGGTTTGCTTGCAGATTGGGCAGATCTCAACATCTGATTCTGGGTTGTATCATAAATTTGACATATTTATTACAAAGTAACTTAAATCCTTTATTTAATGGAGTGAACTAACGGTGGTTTTCAAACTAAAATTTTCACCCAAAAGATGGCCAAACGACTTATGCATACCCAAGGTTTGTTGAAACGACAGTTGGTACTCAAAAGGTTTTAAAACGATAAATAGGTACCTTCCGTCATGTTCTGTTAGTGATTTTCGTTAAATAATAGTGAAAAGACTAAAATGCCCTTGAAAGTTTAATTTTTAGTTTTTTATAAATTAAAAAATTTCTAAAAACCCCCTAGGTTTGCTAATTTACTAAACACCCTAATATATAAAAATTTGATAAAATAACAAAAACACCCCACCACCACTGCGAGTGCAGTTAGCCACCAGGAATGCAGTAGAAATCAGCGTTACGACACGACCCATCGGATGCGTAGCGTAACACGTAGATGTCTTTCATTTTAAGCAAGATCCAGTCGTATCTGCCGAGAAAATACCGATCGGCGATCACATTGTCGAGGCAAGGGAACTTCAGGAAGGAAAATTGTGTTATGACACAGACCCATCGGATCTGTGTCGTAACACATCGATCTAGCGTTTTTTGGCAAGATCCGTGGATGATCTGGCCAAAAAAGGCCAGATCTGGCCATCGAGGCCGAAAAAGGCCGGACATAGATGCCTTTTGGCCTTTTGGCCAGAGCGGTCGGTGTTACGACACGTCAGGTAGGGTGCTGTCGTAACACAATTTTACCGATTTTCGGCAGATGGAATCGCTTGTGGGTGGCGGGGGTGTATTTGTTATTTTATAAAAATTTTATATATTGGGGTATTTAGTCAAATTAGTAAACCTACGGGGTTTTTTAGAAATTTTTAAATTTATAAAAAACTAAAAATTAAACTTTCAAGGGCATTTTAGTCTTTTCACTATTATCTAACGAAAATCACTAATAAAACATGACGGAAGGTACCCATTTGTTGTTTTAAAACCTTTTACGTATCAACTTGTCGTTTCGACAAACGTTGGGTATGTATAAGTCGTTCTCCCCCCAAAAGATTTACATACCTGAACTAAGTTTTACAGTTGTAAATGCAACCACAGACTCAATAGAAGATGATTTATGTGCAATTGAGAAAAAACAAAGAAAAGAGAGGTTGGAGACAAAGGGTGTGGACCCTTTTTTATATAAATAAAAATATATTATATTTATCTTTTGAATAATACTGCTTATCTTACAAAGTTATTCCAAAATTCTCATCCCAACTGATGTGTTATTGTGTGGTGTTTAGATTTAAATGAGGTGGTGAATAACATGACATTAATTATCTCTGGATGATCGAACGGTTCGATAGATACTTTTAAGTGTATTACTCAAGAAATATTCAATTTGAGTCCCTCCTTAGTTGCTAATAAGGGTAGTCACTATAGTTTTTATCTGGCCGGTGCTTCCAGAGTCTTGAAGATTAATTGAAGTGGACATAAACTGATTTAGATACTCCTAATCATTAAAAAAAAAAAAAAAATGACATACCATTGTCAAATAAGATGACACATCATTTGATATATGTAATATTACTCTTCTCTTTTTATATAATCTATTTCCACGTCTAAAATAAAAATTACTATATGCTTTCATCTAAACATAGTAAATCAATTTTTTATTTTTAATTTTTAATTTTTGTGTGTGTTTTCAAATATTGCTTTGAAATGAAATGTGATTTTATTTTTTACATCTTCAATTATTTTTAACATTATGAAAAGAATAGGAAAAAAAATAGAAAATTTATAGAAGAACACACCGCCATTATAGTTTTAAGATATGAATTATAAATAATTAAATACAAACTTGTAAATGTAATATCCTGTTAGTGGGTAGAACAGCAAGTCACCATGAATTTCAGAATTTCAAACGCATAAACTTGGTGGCAATTTTGAAATTAGTTGTGTCAAGAAGGGCTAATTTAAGAATTTATGAGAACCAAGATAAGAGGACTTCGAACTAGCGTTGTAGTTCGTGCGTTTATGTTTTTAAAACCCGGGACTAAGACCCTCTTCAAATGGAACTCCCATTGCTGCGATCTTTGTTTTCTGCTTCCTTTTCTAACTGTAAGTTAACCAAACTCTAAGGGCATTTTCTTCTTCAAATAGCTTTTAAAACAATTTAAAATCTTTTACAATTGCTGAATATCTTAATTATGAATGTAATTAATAGAGTATTAGGAAGTTAGTTGATGCAAATGTAATAAAGTTATGAAGCAAATGGGCAGCAGGACTTTTATGGGGTGGGGTGGTGATTTATATGAGTATGCGTAGTTTTCAGGGTCATTTAGAGATGGGGTTTTCGTGTTTTGGTGAAACTACCATACGCCATTGATTATAATCTTTATGATGAAAAGTTTGTGCTATTATGGTGCTCCTAATTTAGATAAAGATGGTTTCTTGTTTTTCTGAAATTAATTAGAGTCGTTGTGGGTGGTGAGGAAACAATTGAACTAATGTTGATTGAAGATGACTAGATGAGTGCTTCATTGAACTTTTAATAATTTGATGGGTAAAATAAATGCTTTAATTAGTATTTTTTTGGTATGTTTAACTGGGAAAGACAATGGTTTTCTTGGAATAATTGAAGTGTTTTGGTTCACAGCTAATACAAGTTTAGAGTTTTCTTTCAGGTTGTGTTTTATCAATTATCATCTTTATTGACTATTGTTCAGGACGTAGAATAGAAAGATCCTTGATTTGGTGTGTTAAAATTGTAAATTTCACATTTTGCTGAATCACTTAATTGGATTCTCATTTGGCTTTGCATATAGGAAAATTAGTTTCAGGGATGACTTTTAGGATTCTGGGTTTGTGTTGGAATTGGAGAACGTGTACACATTTGGAATTTGGATTCCCTCAGTGAGGAAATTATGGTTGTGCCAGTGTAATCTTTCGTTCTTATTTCAACCTATATGGTTTTACTCGGTGTTGGAGTTTGATAGCTTTTTCCTTATTCTGAGCCAAATATGTACTTGATGTTCTCAATGGCCTCGAATGTCCTACGCCGTCAATATGATTTTGTACCAATTATAACTGAAGCCTAGATGAATTATAACATTTACATTGAAGTATGAGATAGTATTAAATATGATTAATTGATTATTGGAATTTGCTGAAAGCAAACCTAGAATTATATCAGGCAACTCTTTAAAGATTGCTCTTGTTGTTCACAAAAATTACTTTTGTTTAACTTTTTCTCTGTCCTTGTTTACTGATAGAATGCTTACCTTCTTTATATGGGCTATTGGGCTAGTAGGTATCCAGTCCTTTTGTTTGCTTAATTGAGCTTTATTTCATTCTGCTTGTATTTGCCTCAATACCTGCTCTCGTCTCCTATATCTTTTGGGGCTGTATTGGCTAATAACCTTTTGCCTTAATATTTTCAATCCTGGAGCTTCTTAGCAGTAAATGCATGTTGGGGAGTTGAATGCATTGCTGGGTATTCTACCCTGCACCAGCTTTCAGTCCCCCTGTTGTAACATACAAGTCAATTTCTATGCATAAGATTCTGATGCATGCTCAACCAGTTTGGATATAGGTTTTAACCCACAAACGTGCAATTTTTTATTATGTAATTTAATAATGTTTGGTGCATTTAGATTTAGTAAGTCTTTGTACTAAAAACATTTCTGTGTTACTATATGAAGGCCTTCCATTGACAGGTTTATTGGTAAGCCACAGATTGATTTTTTACTATATACTTTATTGAGAAAAAATTATATGATATCATGCATGAATATGGATTTTATTATTTCTTTTTTATTTAATTTTTTATCTTAACTCTTACTAGGTGGTCGATATCTTTTCATTTGAACATTCATTTTTTCTTTCAGTTTTCTTCTTGTGTTTCCACTCTCTTTTTAGTTGCTTTGCTATATTTGTCTTAAAATTCTTCCCATTGTTAAAATTTCTGACACTGTAGTCTGGTTCAGCTGCGAACAATGACATTTTGGTTTTGGCTTAATGCTTATTGTATGATCGCATATAATTTGCCAATTCGCTGATTTTAAGTCAAGCTCCTTATCTGGACATGTAATTGTCCTACATTCAGTTGAGACCTGGAATTTACGTATCCCTGCTAACTAGATTGATCAAAAGAATGTGGTTTTAATTAAATGGATGAATCTACTTGTAAGAATTTCCAATAGAAAGATAACTGACGGGGGCTTTAGCTAATCTTTTCTTTTGACATGCTTCAGTCAGTGGGGACCTGAAGCTGAAAGTTGACAGAGGATTGCAGAGTAAATCGTTTTATTTAAGTGATATAAAACCTCAAGAACAAGGAAGAAAGATATCCACGGTGTCTTCTGCTCTGCCAGAAACAGCTGCTTCTGTGGCAATTGCTGCCACAGTTGTCGGTGCTGCAGCTACCCTTCTTGTGAGAAGAACGAAAGGCTCTGAGGCAACTGAGGTGTGTCATTCATTTATGCTTGTTCTAATCTAAAATGTGCCTTTGGATGGGTAATATCACTTGTTACATGCATCAGCTTTGATTCTCTTGTAATAAGTGATTCTCTCTATCTATTAATCATCTTTGAAAAATTAGTTTAATTGTTGAGGAAAGTTTTTCATTTCACTTAGGGCAAAAGGATAAAGAATGCCCTGGTGTTCTATCAAAAGTACAAGTACTGTTTGCTTATTCATTAATTCTTACTTTTAACATAACTTGACCTTGTTCACCACTTCATGATTACAAATGATGCCATGTTACAGACCTTGATGAAAATTTTGTTTTACTAGTTTTGAAATAGGAAGTCAACTGACATCATTTTCTCATCTGAACTATGAACTTACCTTATAAGTGAGCAAAGGGGATGGCTGGGAAAAATTGTCCAAATGGGCCAGTTTTATTGTTTTTGTTTGACTTGTAGAAACTCAAGTTTCTTATAGTGTTAATAGTGATATTGCAATTAGTTTACGTGTGATCTTTTTAAGTTTCACATTTTCTTTAGTCCTTTTTAATTCGCTCTTCTTTCATATTTCTCAAGAAGTGTTATACGGGCATGTAATAGCTACTGCTTAGTGTGTTTTTATATATACATTTGTTTAAATCATTTCTGAAAAACATACACACACCAAAAAGAACATTTAAGTGGATTTTCAAAAAATCTGATTCTATAACTGTTTCATCTAAAATTTGCATCAATTAAGTAATTTTTTCCTGCAAAATGCAGATTCCTATGAAAACATGTGAAGATTGTGGCGGTTCAGGTATATGTTCTGAATGCAATGGTGAGGGATTTGTGCTCAAGAAACTATCTGATGAAAGTGCTGAGCGGGCCAGAATAACTGCAAAGAATGCCGCCACTCGATACACAGCAGGGTACATTTTCTGCTGATCTCGCTCTCATTTTGTAGTCCCTTAGTCTTATTATTCAGCTGATGATGAGATGAATTATCTCAGGCTTCCCAAGAAATGGAGCTACTGTACAAAATGTTCTTCTTCAAGATCCTGTACTACCTGCGATGGCCGTGGGAAGTTAAGCTTCTAGTTTTTCTGATTTTTGTGCTTTCAATGGAGATTGGTGCTTCTGTATCCATCTTTGTCGTAATATACAGAAGATTATAATCCGCTTTCAATGAAGAAATTAAAAAGCGAGTTGATTTTCTTTAAACGCCCTTCAAATGATGAGTAATGTATAAATATATTTTGGTAAAAATCGCATCCAATTAATATTTCCTTATTCATAGAAAGGCCTTTCAACACCTTTATTTCATTGGCTCTCATGAGAAACAGATAAGTTCTAAGCGGCCTATTGATTTTTGGAGGTTTTTAGTAAGTATTAGATACTTTCATAAAATTAACAAAAACCCTCAAAAAATATTAAAAAGCCCTTGTAAGAATCAGATCTAGAGAGGTTTTTAATATTTTATATAAAAAAATATATATATTCCAAATAGAAAGAGTTTTAAGCGAATCATTATTAGATGGTTTGATGGTAAAAAAGTAAAAGAAGGTTTCATAAGGTTTTAAGTTTGAATTTCCCTAATTCTATTATAAGAATGATCATTAGAACTCTTAATGAGTAGATCTTTTTAGAGTTCGAAATATTAATTGATGGAAACACAAGTTAAAAAAAAAAAAACCACAAGAAAGAAGAAGAAAAGTCTTAAATGATGTGACAAACTTGCTTGTTATCATACTTATGATTTTTCTTCCTCTTATTTTACTTTCCTACGACGTGTTTGCCAGTTGTTCAGAAAAAGGTTTACCGAACTAAAGAAAATGCTGTCTTCTTGGTGGCCGTATTATAAAATCTTTAATAATTGTTTAAGCAAACTCAAGACGAATCTTGTACTGTACGCTAAAGTATTAACGATTTGTTTAATGGAAGTCCGAAGACAAGTGGTTAATTGGATCTGTACGGGCGAAAGGTGCGTTTACTTTTCATGTGAGTTTGTATAACTTATCAGACACAAGGTCAACTTCTCCTTAAATCCAAGAATCTTCACAATTTTTAAATCTTATGAATTTTATTAAATTTTTAGGTATGACCCTCGTGATTACATTTATTGTTCTTATGATTTAATAAAAAAGAAAAAAGAAAAAATGAAAGATATGGCGCGTACATGCATTGTTCAAAATTGAATGGATTTTCATCTGTCTAATGTTAACGTTTTCTATATTATATAACTTGATTTTGATTAAAACTATATTATAAAATATTAACATTTATTTAATGGGATGTATTCCTTTATTTCAAGAAATTTATAATAATTCATGATTAGTGATCTCTTATATTTTAACATTAACTATCTCTTTGTTAATACGTGAAGAAATTTGCTGATAATAACCCAATTAAATTAGTTTTTCTTTGATCTTTTTGAATTATCAAATTAAACCAGTCAATAATAGTTATGATGTATGAGTATGATTATGTTAAACAGAAATCTGATTCTACCACAAGAAATACAACAATCTAATTCTTAACCAGATAACATAAAGATCAATACTTCTTCTGAATTCATTATATTACAATCAAAATATATCTAAAATTTTAGATTGCAATACATAAGAATTTAGGAAAAAAAAGTTTTACTGAAACACACTCCCACACATGACTGTACAACCATTTTTCACTTATTCTAGATAGCTAGTTCAACTTCAACTCACTCTATGCGGTGAAGTATCATGCTAGTTGACGTTTAATACTGTGCCCTAAACATGGATTGGTGTAGAATTTGGTGGGGTTGGAACCGAAACGACATCGCGTTTATTACCACGTTCTGATTTACTGTTCTCCGCAAACTTGAGGCTTCCTTCATGCAAACCTTGACGCTTCTCCTCTTCAGTCCATTCCGAAGTGTAATAATATTCCTCTCTAGATTTCTCAGGGTCTTCTGATGGTGGAAGAAACATGCTCCCCCACTGCGGAAAGTGGATAAGAGCAACAGGAAGAGTACAGGCCACAGTCATTACCCCCATCCAAGAGATTCCTGTTCCCGTGCTGAATCTTGAGCTCGAGAAAAACGCCAACTGGGTCAACCCGGACCCGAAGTTCCCTCCGGCTCCGGTTAGGCCTGATATCAAACCCAATGATCGGCGTGAAACAAATGGGACTATCCCAAAAGTTGCACCGCAAGCGGCTTGAGTCCCGAGAGAGAAGAGGACCATTGCCACTACGGCAATGGGGAGTGAATTGGCGCGACCGAGCCATATACAGAAGACGCCTCCTAGATTTTGGAATATCCAGAGGACCCATAGCCTGCCACGCATGCCGAAGAGTCTAGCCGCCACATCGGAAGCGTAACCACCGAAGGGACGAGCGAAGAAATTCGCCATGCCGAAGGTTGCAGCTATGGTTCCGGCGGTGTGGAGCTTAAGATTGAACCTGTTTACACATGCAATATTATAATAATTATGGTTAGAAATAGTTCAAGCCTTGGATTTTGTGTGTCAAAATGACTTAATAATAATTTAGCTCACCTGTCAAACATATATCCTGCAATGATATTGTTGGTGGTCAATTCAATACCCATAGAGAAGCCATAAAGAAGAAAGAAGACCCAAGTTCTGTAATTTCTGATGGCATATAGGAAAACCTGAAAAAAAAGAACAAATCAGTTCCATATCTATTGGTGAAAAAAAAGAAAAAAAAAAAGGTTATCATCATATATAAAGAAATTAAGTCCTAGACAAAACTGACCTTGGAGAATTTATCTTTCTTAACTTCACCCCTTCTTTTGTAGGGCACCAAGGTTTCCATCTGGCAAGTCTTGGCCCTAATGTTAGGACCAAAATTCCCGTAATGACATGAAGCCATCCAGGAATAAAAAACGCAATCCTCCAGGCGGTGAAGGGCGTGGCACCGGCTAGTTTGATAATGTGAAAAACAAGAGGCATCAAAAGTTGGGTAACTCCACCACCCATATCACCCCACCCGCCTGCACATCCATTAACAAGTCCAAGTATTTTACCGTTAAACATTATTGTCGTCCAATATTGGCAAGATACAAACGTTGCTAAACAGAATCCGATCATAAATCGGGCGGCTAAATATCCCTGTGCGTCCGCCACAAATGACATGCAAAAGACTGTTGGGGCGGATAGCAATAAAAGAAAGGCAGTGCCGTATCTTGCCCCTATAAGGTCACAAACTGCACCCATTACAAGCCTAGAGAATATACTTCCGGAAACAGAAGCAACCCCGGCATTACCAACATCAGTTTTTGTTAAATTGAGGTTATCACGGATGATTGGAACCAAGGGAGCGGCGGCGAAGGTGGAGATAAAACAAGTGAAAAAGGAAACCCAAGCTAGGTGGAAGGTTCTCATGTGAGGTTTAGCAAAGGAAAGAGGTTTGAAAACTTTGGCCCTGTGTTCTGAATCAACTGGTAAAGCAAATTTAGCAGTTGTATCAGTGGGGACAGCCGGCGATTCGACTGATAAGGCAAAGGTTTGTTCTCTGCCGGTTACTCCATGCATGGAGCTTCCAAAGGAACCTTCACTCTGAGGCATTTTTTCTTATTTTTCTGTGGGAAGAAAAAATAAGAAATCGTGACTAGAAAAGAGAGTGATGGAAACAATAAAAGCACACAACGGTATGTTTTGTGTTATGTATTGGGGATGGAAACGCCTGCTATTTATAGAGAACTCGCGAGGTACCCAGCACATGATAAAATGCGCGGGATTGGTGTATGAAATTTTTTTATAAATAATCAAATAAAAAATACACATATTATATATATATACACGCAGAGAGAGAGAGAGAGAGAGAGAGATAATCGTCCAACACCCTTTATTTCCTTAGAGGTAAATTAGTTCAAGATTATAATATTGTCTATTACACTTCTTCGTTAACTTTCTACACGAATTCTGGAGTTAGTGGACTCCAACAAGCACATTTGGTTCAAATATTATTGATTTCAAATAAATTTACTAAAGAATATTCCATTCAAATGCCATAAATGACATGCAAAAGAAAGTTGGGGCCGAAAAGAATTCTACAAGTTTTCAATTAATCAGATAAAGGGGCTTAAGTATAATTAATTTCGGATATTTTTTTATTATTATTTCCTAATTTTTAACCTCTGAAAAAAAGAAAAAAGAACTGTTTAATTTCTCTTTAGAACTTACATTTAAAAAGAGGCCAAACGTATTGAAATGATCAAGTTAAACATGAACCGGAACTGTTGTGGGTCAACTAAACAAAAGAGGGGAAACATAAATATACAAGGAAACGCAGTGCATAAAATAATGGTGTTGTAGTTATCTAGTTATAGTTTTGAGTTGTTGTCGTCAACTCACAGATTACAGGACTAAGCGTAGTGGTGAGTGGTGACTGCTTGTTGGCGTGTGTTTACAAGCCTATCACTGCTTTATAATAAGCCTAGAAGAGCAGCATTGTTGCAGGTGGGAGTGTGTGAACAAAATATTTATTCCTCCACACTGGAAAATAGACCTTGGAGTGCCATACACATAAATAATCAGTTATATGCAAAAAATTTTTTCATTTTCAACAAAAAACTAAATTTTTGTACGTTATTCCAACCAAAGAAGTCAATGGAATTTAGGTATATACCAAAACAAATCCGTACATCTACAAGAAACTGATATATTTATTAATGAAGATTAACTACTGGTGTAAACTAACATGGAGTTATTTGATCACGTTGGAAAGGCCCCAAACGTAAGGATCAAGGCCTGTTATTATAAGTTTTGGCGTCTGTCAGAGCCCTTGATTATAGAATTAAATCTTTTCATTGGATTCAAATACACTATAGATTGATGATATCTATTACGCATCTAAATCTATGTCAAATGCTTTGGACAGAATACATATATACTGTATACATATTGAAACTATTATTTATTCTGTGGCCAGAAATTGTTAAATTTATATTAGAGAGGGATTGATGAACCAATATATGCTAAAACTTTGATTCCTATGGAATGAAAATAAAAGATATATACGACGGGACGAACGGAAAGCAAATGTGATTGATTCTACGAATTAATTTATGTGAAAGTCAAATGATGAGAAGAGAGAGAAACCGAAGGAAATACAAAGCAAATTAATGTGCCTTCATGTGGAAGTTACGGGGAAAGAACATGAATAAATAAAATAAAGAGAAGTGACCATGTGGGAGTCTCAAAGAATAGATTAGAAAAAGTCAAACAAGAAAATTCAGATAAAAATATTCACGATGGGGTAATGAGTTCACAAATACAAATATAAAATTTTAATATATGATTTATAATAAAAATGAAACTAAGAAATAAAAAAAGAAAGAAAAGCTAATAGATATTTCAAAAGTCAAAGAAGCAAATTTCCTTTCTGCCAGGAAAGAAGGAAATTCAGCCGATAATATAGGGGGTTGATGCAGTAGGGTTGTCAATAGTAGGCCAACTGTCCAATATTAACAATTTGACATTGAAAATTAAAAAATTAAATATAAAGTTGATTCAACTGATGCAGGTGAGGCTTATTGTGTCTTCCAAAAGATGAAATTAGTCTTTGTTGTACTTGTACGGTCTATCACATCAGCTGTACTTACTACACTTTATTCATTTGATTATGTCACTTCATTACCAACTTACCCTCGTTCGTTCATTTCAATTTGCTGACTTAATCAATTATATATAATAATACAAAAAATTTCCTCCACCGGCCGCCCAAACAAATATCTGACTTGTTAAATCCATGAAATGGCATGAAAAACGGGCGCATTGTAGTTAGTGGAGGTACGTGATCATTAAGATTAATTAATATTGTCATTTATGTTTTAATTATGATTATGAATACTTGTATATTTGGTGCAGGAGTAGTTAAACGAAATATTTAGATGGTTGAAGATCAATCTGAAACTTTAATCACAACTTTTGTAAATATACGAAGTACTAAGACTTAGTTTAATTGGAATTTAAGCATCGGTGGATTACCTCTTTAGCAGTAAAGGAGAAGTTCATATGTGTAATGTTTAGTTGACACAATCAATTATTTGTGTTGTTAAGCAAAAACATAACAATCAAAGATGTCCAATTTGACGTTGACAAGATTGGGTAAGATATGTACGTGGTTTAAAACAATCAGCTTAAAAAATATATTAGTAAAAAGATGATAAGAGAACATAGCGGTTTTTAAAGTGGTTTGGCCCAATTAGAATAATGCTTACGTCTACTCATAGATTATTACTTTGTATTTGCTTTACACACAAAGTGTTTTAAGCAAAAAGACAAGTAAAAATGAGATTCAACTCTCTCCAAGTGGTTTCCTTTGTTCTTGTATGAATAATCTCTTCCCCTAAGACGGAGGTGGTGTCTCCCTTTGATACATTTCTTTTAACAGTGGTTGGGAGTGGTTGTTATGGGATGAATTACACTATAATTCCCTGTAATCCGGATATGAGTCAGACCTTCTCATATTTAAGTCTGAACACCCATACTTAATACTAATGAGTTTGCTGGTGAAATCATTTGTTGTGGAGGCAAAACATAGGATGAGCTCAACCGAAAGATCCCGACATGGATGTAAGGACAGGTGACACGAATCTGATCGTCCAAAAGATCAACACAACAATTTTGAAATCGAAATGTCCCAAAATTGTTTCTTAATATTTTTAGAACACAGATAATATTTTTAAACATGTAACTGTTGAGACATACATAGCTTGATGTCAATTGGGATGCACTATATTATAATTAAGGACTAATTTCATTCAGCAAGAATCAAGGAGATGACAGAAACTTAACAACTTTCCGAAATTTATCAACACTTTCTCTAAAGGAACTATTTATCAACTTGTATTCAATTTAATGTTTTCCAAAGCATCGAATTGGATTCACAGCTTTAATGCGTTGAGTCATGCACAACAAATAACGTCTACATAAATCATCAAGTCATATTCAACCTTACATTTCTTTAAACCAGACCGTACTTATCACCAGTGGGGTTCCACATCTGTACAAGCAAGACGCCGTACAGCCTTCTAACTTGAACATTTGTTTTTGTTATCTTGTTTTTTTTATTTTTTATTTTTTAATTTCAACAACGATTGTGGAAGCATTGACCTTTCTAAAAAGAAGTGAAAATGAAACTCTACGCGATTCATGCAACGAATCAAGGTGGAGTATTTCTCTTTCAAAAGATCATAGTTTATTTGTGTACACAAGAGTTAAAGCTGCTCTCCATATCCGTTGGAGCCTTAGAGCTTCAAGCTCAAGCCTATATACAGTATTAGGATTTGTTCTTCATAAAGATCGATGATACATAGTGATTGATGATGATAATATGCTGTTTAAAATTTGTTTACGAGGAATCGTACAATTGTACTGGATTTTAATATTTTAACATTTTTTTATACCTAGCTATATTCTTCATATAATGTGGCTAGCCAACCCAAAATAAAAATTCAATCTATAATGATGTATAATGTGTCATATTTGAGCGTTGATTTTGGACCGTTTGTTTATTGGTGAAACTCCAAATTATATTATTTCTTTGGTTTCATTAAAAAAATTGTCCATTCAGAATTTTGTATTAGCAAAATTAGTTAAACAACCTTTGTCATCAACAAGAAAATGAAACTGAACCACAGACGCTAATAATTAATAACTTAAAAAGAAAAAAAAAAAAAAAACCCTTAAGAGGTTTGGGCCTCCCGTCAAGAGCCGTTGTAGAATTTCTTAAAGTAATAAAACTTCCTAATAAGATTTGAGCTTAGAAAAAGGAAATCCTTAGTAATATTAGATTTTTCTCATTAAACCTAATATATAAGCATATTTTTCTCTTATATGAGTTAGCAAATCACAAGTTAATATATTCATTGTAACAAGTGGGTTGATGAGATATTTCAATAATATTAACTCTGTTAGACATAATCTAGATTTTAGGTGAATTAGAATAAATTGTGTGCGTTTTCTCTTTACTGTTTACATTATTTGTGTGTGATTATTTACTTGTTGGTTTCATTACTTTTTAGAATGTTTTAGAGCTAGTTAATTTTATAATTGGATTCTTGAATTTGTAATTAGAATTAAAATGAATAAAAAAATGCAAGCAAATCCAAGGTGACGTTGCAAGAATCAAGAATTTGCAACTTGGCCATGTGAAAGATGAAGATATAATTAGTAAAATAAATATCTAATTAACAGCCATGTGAGATTAGAGGACAAAATGTTTCAAAATGAATTTCCCCAACAACTTACAGTTTAAAAATTTGTAGTTAGATGTTAGAGATAAGATTGACCAGACAGGTGCGTCAATCTTTTTAATGGTGATTAATATAAAATTAGTTCTTTATTTTCACACTGCACGACTCAATCTTCGAGAACGACCCTGTACTCATATTGTGAAGCCTTTTACCAAAAATTAATCAGAAGGGGAAAGAATCTTGAAGATAGTTAATTCTAAACACCGCTGATAATTATTTTTAAGTTTTGATATGTTCGTAGTAAGTCTCGAGAGGTAAATCAATGCTGATAAAGAATGAAAGCACTATTTATTTGTCTTAAATTTATTGCAATTCAATACACTTGAATTATAGACCTCAAATGTGGCTTTAAGGGCCATTGCTAAATTTTAGTATATATGACTTATTCTAGTAGAAAAATGTTGAAATGAGTTTGCCAAATTCTATTTTCACGTTAGTTTGTAAAATTTTAATACGAAATCTTATCAATTCTAAGATCATATAGAATTCACTTAGTTATATATAATTTAGAAATTAATTTTTTTTTTTAAATTATGGACCTTCACAAGATAGAAAATTTAAAGAATAATAAAAAAAATTATTAGTCAGGAACTTTTTTAAGTATTTGTTCTGTAAAGTATTCCTTTTCTTTGTGAATATGAAAGTTCAATTTATGAGCTTCTTCAACAAATTAATTTATCAGCTCCTAATGAAAATATTCAAAGTTAACAATAATATTATTGTTAGATGAAACCCAGGTAAGTCAGAATTACTATCGTTTTAACATTTTATTTTTCACTCATATAAGAATTTACAAATTCTTGCTTATTTAATTAAATATTAACAGTGAGACCTTAAAAATACAAAAAACTTACTGGAGTTGAAGTCATGCATTGGTTTGTATAATTAGATGAATTACTTTATCTTATCCTTGTTTTTTTTAATAATCTACAAGAATTTTGTTTATATCGATATTTTTAGAGTACATATTTATTCTCCTAAGTTTGCATCCTAAATTTTGGTTTGTATCAATATCACATAATTTGGTATTGAAACTAGGATACATATATTTATACTTGCGGTTTTATTTAAAGTTTTTTTATGTAGTGTTCCCACTTTAATGGGTAAGTTACACGTAGTTAGGAGTAGACAATTGTTTACTCCCTCGGGGTTTGGGCCTGGTATGATCTAGATCCTGTAATTTAAACTACGAGGATAATACACTCTAAATTTAGTAGATGTTAACCTCTGTAAGTCTAGAACGGATAATTCACTTGTAAAAATAAGGAAAGAATGAGTGGTTCAATCTTAAGGTACTAATCCCTGCGTAAAAAAAATATTGTTTTAGAGTTAGGATTTGATTAATGGTTGTTAATTTGAGGGGGATATTTCTTAGTATTTGAAAAGCCAATACCTTAATATCGGACAAAAAGCTGATGGTGGATTAAATCCTTATCTCTACTTTATGAAAAAAAAATAATAATAACAACGTTATATCTACTTTGTGAAAAATAATTTTTTTTTTTCACAAAGTAGAGATAACGATTTAATCCACCTATATATATATATATATATATTCACGGTAAGAGTTATACTTGTAGATTTACATCATAAGATTGAACTAGTTGCGAAGTAATTAATATGATAAACTTCAGTTTCGCTTGGTTACTGTATGTAAACCTTCCTAAATTAAGGTAAAAATAGTTGATTCTAGAGAGTAGAGAGTGACTTCTAAGGTAATTAAACTGTAGGGAGAACGAAATTTGGTCAATGGTCAAAACCTGCCAGCTTCATGTTATAATCCTTAACATCACCCTTAGAAATAGTGGCCAAACGATGTTGAAGACTAATATATAAAATAATTAACTATGACAAAATACATTGAATCAAGAGATTTTTAAGACCATAAAGTCTTAATAAAAATAGTCGACAAAATGTACGTAGACAATACTTAGATAAGCAATTAAGCATACGCCTTGCCCTTTTAAAAAAGGACGTTTGAATAATCAAAGGAAGGTTTCTTTACAGTAATTATGAAGCCAAAAACCACCTGATCTGTGATTTGTCTTTTACAAGTCATCCGTATGTTTATGTTGTTCAATCGGTGAGCAGACCTCAAGACTTTAATATTACTAGTTCTTGATAATTAATGGATGATAGATTGATAGTTATCCACATAAGATAATAAGAACATGGTTTCAATCTAACCTCTGAAACTTCACAAAATTAATTAACAACTTTTATAAGTGCATCCTGCAATAATTATAACACCCTAATTAAAATCATTAATGGTAGAATAAGTTCGTTGTGTTAAGTTATGTTGACACATTTTGGGGTTCCACTTTAAAATTATTGTATTTTGTAAATTTTTGAAACTCAATAAAAATTAATCTATTTGAATGCTAAATACATAGTTCTTTTATTGAATGGTAAATTGATTGTCTTCTTTATTTTTTGCTTTATTATTGTGTGTTTTGGCTATGGTTTCAACAAGTTGTACCATGTCAAGTTACTTCAACATTATTTTTATGCTTGAAAGGAAGAAAAAAAAATTGTTGTAACATTAATATAATATATTGTTGTTGTCAAATTATGTAGTAAGATATTTAACTACTGATTGTTGAGTGGTTTGATAGAGACTCTTGGGTATATTATTCAAGAGTTCATGAGTTCTGAATTCCTTTTCGTTGCTAATAGGGGTAGTCATTGAATCTTTTATCCAATCGATTATTCTAAAGTATTGAGAGATTAGTTAAGGTACACGTAAACTGATCCGAATACTTCGAGAAAAAAAAAAAGAGATAAGTTTTTCTGATTTGAAAGCAACACATTCAAACCGAAAAAAAGGAAAGTAAAAAAGAAAACAATCTACATGATTCATCCGAAATCAGATTACGTCCGCGATTTATTTACTGTAAATGAAAATCACATGAAAACAATAATATATTCACACAACAAAAATCTCCTTTAACTCACATTCAAACCCTTACAGAAATTTACGATCATTTAGGAAACCCTTTACAGAACTCTAGATAATAAGCTCTATCTCTCTAGCTATAAAGACTCTAATCACTCACACAAGAATAATAATCTTTCAAAGAGTCCTCTCTCTGGTGCTTGTGTAGACCTTTTATTGATTGATCTTTGGATGATCTATTCTTCAAGGATTGAAACTCTGTTTATTAATTTTTACTGTTGTAGATTATTGGTATTCTTCATTTAAGAGGACTTTATTATGTAGATTATTGGTATTCTTCATTTAAGAAGAGTTTATTATGGAGATGCAAACCAACAAATAATATTTCTATACAAAACCACTCAAAAAACTAAGAAGAAAATCATCGGAATTGAAATATACAAATATCGCATCCTGACGAAACTTTCTTTGTTACCATGAAATCCCAGTTCATAGTAATGAATTGACTACTAGAATTTTCATTACTAGTCTAATAACAGTTGTTATCAATTACCACAAAGTACAAACTAGTAACTATCAATTGCTAACAGCCAATTTTCAACCCAATATATTTTTATTTTTTCACCATTGCAAACACCTTTCGCTTTCGATATAGCAACTTGATTTCTTAGAAACACTATATTAATGAATCATCAAATATTAAAAAACAAAACTTATAAAAAAGAAATCAATAAACTTGACACTGGATGGAATCATAATTTATATTGGGGTTTTGAGAAACAACAAAATTAACTGTAGCGGCGTATTACATGCCTAGACATAACATGCAAAACCGGAACTTGTCTCCAAAACCAGCGAGCTACTGTGCACCTTCATTGTGTTTTCGGGGTGAGTAGTAGTTGATACTGATCATATTATTAAATTGAGGTGACTTCATTTGAATTACCATTTTGAAATTGAATATTTTGGATGGGAAAATATACTTTGTGCTCAATGAAAGGGAAGTTCGGGTGTAGACATCTATTGACTATAATAATCAAGCAAGACAAGGAATAAGCTCTTATATTCTAATAGGAGTCACTTTTCTGTTGTAGCATTTGAAGTAAAAGTAATTATAAGATAGTAATAATGTAAATTATTCAAAGGATAACTTAAAAAGTATATATAAAACCGACGTCGGTCAATAAACACCACTATCGACAAGAGAAATGCTTGGTCCCTAAAGTTAAAGGCCAAGTAAACATCCCTCGAGATCATTCTTAACAACTAGGTAAATTTTTGAGGCCATTCTTATTAGCAACCGAGAAGAATCAAACTCAGAATCTTTTGAGTGATACACTTAAGAATTCCAATTCGACCACTCTGTCACCAAGGGATGGTTACTCTTGTCATTTTTGGTGAATAGTTTTGTCCCATTGAACTTGAAATTTGTAACGATTGTAACGTGGTGTGGATGGACACTAGGTCCAGTCTTGTATTATGGTCCGTTACATATGCTTAATTTATTGGGTATTGGCATTGGAACAAGCAGCGTATTGGGCTTCAATAAATGAAGTGCGAGTAGCGATATTTAGCCCCATATATTTTATATTTAAAGTTTAAACCCCATCATCAATTTAAACCAGAACATAAATGTAACTTCGTCTTTATATCTGTATTTATCTTACATTTTTAAAAGGAAAAATATTGAAGCTTTAGGAAAGTTTGAAAAACTAATGGCTGGTGCAGAATTGTTTTGGTTCCGCTGGACAACAACCAATTTTTAGTAATTCACTAAATTTAAACAAGATTTTCTTTATAAACACAATTTAATTAAATAATTTCTAGTTCAGATTTTATGAAATAGAATTTTCAACAAAAAGCTAATGAAAATGAAAGGTATATTAATTGTAAAGAGAAAGATAATATTTTTGAGATCACCAAACTCACCTAAATATACTGCATTTAGTTTGATTCCATCACAGTCACCATACATCATCAATGCCAATATCCCAAACAAAATATATCACAAAGTTAACTCACCAACAATCCCATTTTGTAAAAACAAATAAAATTAAGAATTTAAGATATATAGACAAACGTTAAAACTGTTGCCACTTCATGATACTTGCACACCTTCAAAAAGGTTCCCCAGTCATTACCAATACACATGGAGCTCTGGTAGAATATCTTACAAAAACAAAAGAACGAATAGCTGAGATTCAGGAGAACATAAATGGTAAAAAAGATACTGAAAAACACAAGCCGTCACTTTGATGATAATGAGAATGATTTTTAGTCATCTCATCGGCATCAATTTGTTAGAGTAGATGCCCTAGAGCCAATCAATTATTGTAGAATTGACTTTTTGTAATAATGTTCATTAATCAATAATAAATGACATTTTATTTTATATCGCGTAAATCATTATTATTGCAATATATATTGATATATGTCCTTAGAATGGTAGAACCGTGACGAGGGTATCAAGTGTTTCAAATCTTGATAGTGAGAACCCTATGAGCACATATGGTGGCCATTCTAGAAACGTCCGTAGCCCCAGATATTCTCAAGTAAGGGCACGATAATACGGTAAGGCTATCATAGTGTTGAACGACCCTGTTGAAAGGCAGTGACTGATCTCACTTGTCAAGGTTGTTTGGTGACAACCTGGTGCAACACATGAGTGCTTGTTGTAGGCGGATATGCCGCAGCAAGTTCACTGGACTGACCCACTAGAGGATTCCATATGGATGGTAACCCCAGTGTCTATGGAACAAATCCTCTAACGAATGGTGGTGCATGTGATCCTTAGACTTGAGATCACCGGAGCGTCTTGTGCACCGATTGGTACAGTTTGACACTAGCCTAACGCAGTTCTATTCAGAGTTGTCAGTATGGTGGTGATTGGCTATATTAAGGAGTGTATCAAGTCTATGGTGGATTGACAGAGGATTCATCACTCCCGGGTACGGGAGAAGTTATCTCGCGCAATTCGGTATATGGCAATGACACTAAAAGCGTGGCCAGGTGGGATTGAGTTGTTGCTCTATCCAGATTATAATACGGGTCATTGGTCCAGAAACTGAATATATAATATCGAGAGTAACCGAAGGTTGACATTATTTCTATGCCTTCGTCTCGTCGAGATAACGAATGATGAAAGGATCAAATTGTACGGTAACCATATCGCTGACTGGTAGCTACTTTGCTGAATCCGAATTTATTGGGTGGCCATGATGCCTTGCTAGGGGCCAATCTTGGTCTGTGTATTAGTGAGACGATTAATTGGTGTTAGTCGCGATACTATACACTACCGGTATGATGAGGAGCCTATGGGTCACACATATAGAAGATAATTTAAGAGCCAAGAAGAAAGAAGGGCGTTTTCGTCTTTTTTGGGCGAAGGGGTATTTTGGTAATTTCACAGTGCAATTAAATTTGCCGAGATCGTAGCCTTTTATTTAATTTGTTAAAAAAATTAAATAAGTGAAATTACGGTTAAATGTGTGTTCGCACATATTTAATTAAATCATCATTATTGTTAAATGTTAATTAAATATTAATTGATTTTGATTGAGATAATGATGAATTAAATTAAAATATCTAATTGGGAGTGTTTGGCAAATTTGGGGGTGTTTGGGTTGGAGACCAAGCCCATTCCATATTGGAATAGGGTAACTAATTTTACTATAAAAGAAAATGTTTCTTTGTAAATAAAAACATAACTTTTCATTCATCACTATTTTTCATTGAAAAGGAAGAAATACAGCAGCCCCAAAAACACTCTCCCACGCCACTTGATTGTTTGATTGAAAATCAAACATTTTTGTTTTCTTCTTGATTTCTTAAGGCTAAGGAGGATCTAGCAAATCCCTCCTTGGTTCTTGTTGATTGTCTTCGTGTGGACCTCTACGGTTCGATCCTACACTTGGATCGGTAGCAAACACGTTCAGAGACAATATTGATGGAGCCTCCAACGTGGGTATGAATCTAAACCTTTGGATTTATTTTTCTGCAGATTCTTATAAAATATAAACTGTAATTTTCTATGCCCTGATTTTGGGTTCTAAGGAACAATCCATGGTTGTAATTTTTGTTTTTCGCTGCGCAATCGGGTCGTTTCCTAACAGTGGTATCAGAGCCTAGGGTACTAGATTTACAGTTATTGAATGGTTGATTACATGTGTTTGTTGATAACATGCTGCCTTGATGAATCTGCCATGAAAAACCCAGATTTTGTTAAATCTGAAAAATCTGTAAATCCATTGTTGAATGAATGAATCAAATGATAAACTGGTTTAATAATGTGTTGATGAATGTTATATTGGTTGGTTAATATCCTGGTTGAAGGTATGTGCGGTTGATTTGATTTGGATTCGTGTTTATACACAAAAACTGCAAAAACGAGAACTGTACGAATTGGGTCTCGCCGCGGCGAAGATAAAACCTTCGCCGTGGCGAAGTCTGTGGCAGCTAGACCTAATGTAAATCCTCGCCGCGGCGAAGATAAAACCTTCGCCGCGGCAAAGTATGCAGCAGGGAAGTGCATATTGTAAATCCTCGCCGCAACAAAGGCTGTAGCTTTCCCAATTTTGTATTTTTCTGCAAAAGGACTAATCTACAGTTTTTAATAACCTATAAAGCCAATGTACATTCTGCACATTTAAGAGGGTAATTAATTAATTAACCCACCCAATTGAAAAATTGATTATTTTGAAATGTATGCTTTGTACTTGTTTGTATATTGCATGGTGCACGGTACATGAGCCTTAGACCTAAGGGTGAATGTTTTAAATGATTTTGGGTATGTATGGCTGTAATATTTTAAATAGGGCCCGCGTGTCCTGCCTTCTCTCTTCTTCTTAATGTACATTCTTTTCTCATCTCATTCCCCTCGAATGTAAATCGAGGTTTCTAAATTTGTTGATGTAAAATTAGTTTAATATTAATTTTATTGTAAATTTAGAATGATGTTTTTGTAATGTACTTGGAGTCGGAGCGAAAGACGAGGCAACCATACTTGAAGACTCAAGATATTTATTACAGGATCCCTAGGTGACCCACCAATCCCTCTAGGCTCGAGGAGATCGGTTTTAGTTAGGCCATGTACCGGCACGTTTAATTGTTGCTTAGAATGCATGCTAAGGTTGAATGTTGAATAACATGCCAAACAATGTCATTCTAACAAAGATAATAATCTGATGAGACATTAAATAACAAACCCCTCAACTAAGTATATTAAGTCGCGAATGCCTTCCATCACCATGGTTTTAATCAAACCACTGTTCGTCGGAACCTTGTTCGCCAAAGCGAAGGGTACACTTCTACCAGTGGGAGGTTAAAATTCATTGGAGTTTTCCTTAATGGTGATGGGTCGATTTAAAATGACGGTTTTGCTTATTCGCCAAAGCGAAGGTTGATAAATGTGTCATAGGCAAAGTAGAGCAGTACACATATTATGTGTACGTGGTGACATGTAGTGTCCACTCTACTGATACTGAGAATCACACTTGAGGACAATGGTTGGAGCCATTAGATTGTGTGATTGGCTTGTTGGCTTTTTCACATTTGAGGTTGATAGTAGGAGCTATCAACTGGTGTGGATTAAATTTGTTGGCCTACCTAATCAACTCATTTTGGCTTGTTCGCCAAAGCGAAGGTTTGAAATGGGAAGGATGGAATCTCGGTCCACTAGGAAAGTCAACGGGCTTTCCCAAATTAATAGTGAGGGCTATTGGCTTGAGTAAAATAGTGGAAGCATCGTTTAATAAAAGACCATATTAAATTATAATGAACTTTATAATAACTTTATCTTTTTTGCAATTGTAGATTCACCAAAAATGAGCATTATGAACCTGCGACCGATAATCGAGAAAGAAAACAGGTTGGATTGATCCAATTTCTCATACTGGTATTGTAATCTTCGGATTATACTCAAGTCAAAAAAGAAATTGTATATCCTTGAAAAGCCATACATGGCTAAGCCTGATCCTTATGCCACTCAGGAAGTTAAGGATACTTATCAAAAGTTCCTTGATGATGCTGATAGCGTACAATGCTTGATGTTAGCATCAATGCCACCTATGCTGCAAAAGCAGCATGAGAATATGGATGCTTCTTCCATTATTCTACACCTCAAGGAGCTTTACGAAACAAATGCTCGACATGAGAGGTACAAGGTGTCGAAAGCATTGTTTGGGAGTCGTCTGACTAAGGGTGCCCAAGTTGGTCCTCATTTGCTTAAGATGATCGAGCACATAGAGAGGCTTGAGACTTTGGGATGTGGCTTGGATGCAGAATTACAAATGGATTTAATTCTGCAATCCTTGCCTGACTCTTATGCTCCGTTCATAATGAATTTCAATATGAACACGATGGAAAAAACCTGTCAGAACTTCTGAACATGCTGAGGACTGCAGAGCAGGACTTGAAAAGTCCAAGCCTGTTTTACTGGTTACTGCCAATAAAGCAAAGGGTAACGGCAAGGGTAAGGCTAAGGCCAAACCCAAGCCCAAGCCTAAAGGACAGGTTGCTCTTGGTCCTCAGAGTGGCATAGGAAAGGGCAAGGTAGTCTGTTTCTTTTGTGGCAAGCCTGGCCACTGGAGGAAACACTGCAAGGCTTTCCTCGCAAGCAAGAAGAAGTCAGAGGCTACGACTTCAGGTACTTTCATGATTGAGATTAACTTCTCCCTCAACATCTTGGGTCATGGACACAGGATGTGGTACTCACATTTGTAATGATGTGCAGGGACTAAGGCAGAGTAGAGTGCTCGCCAAGGGAGAGGTGGACCTACGAGTTGGAAATGGAGCACATGTGGCTGCATTAGCTGTAGGGACTTATTGTTTATCTTTGCCTATGAGCTTATTGTTGGAACTACATAACTGTTATCACGTACCTTCTATTTCTAGAAATATTATTTCAGTATCTGTTTTGGATAATATGGGGTATCATTTTGAGATATCTAATGGATTGTTGTCCTTTAGTTTGAATGGTATTCTATTTGGAATTGCAAGGTTATATAATGGATTATATGTTCTTGATTTAAACAATAAAGATATTCTCAATATTGAAACCAAGAAAGCTAAACATAGCGATCAAAACCAAACATATCTCTGGCATTGTAGATTGTGTCATGTTAATAAGACTCGCATTACAAAACTTCAAAGGGATGGAGTTTTGGCCCCTTTTGACTTCCAGTCATTTGGGGTATGTGAGTCATGCGTTTTAGGCAAGATGACCAAGTCTCCTTTCACAGGACAAAGTGAAAGGGCTACTGAACTGTTAGGCATCATCCATAGTGATGTATGTGGTCCACTAACAGTTAAAGCCAGAGGTGGATATTCATACTTCATCACATTTACTGATGATTTCAATAGATATGGTTATGTCTACCTTATGAGACATAAATCCGAAGCCTTTGATAAATTCAAGGAATTCAGGAATGAAGTACAGAATATGTTGGGCAAAAGTATTAAAGCTCTTCGGTCGGATCGAGGAGGTGAATACTTAAGCTCGGGGGTTTTGGTTTTGAGTACTGAAGGAATGTGGGATAGTATCACAACTCACCCCTCCTTATACACCCCAACACAATAGAGTGTCAGAAAGGAGGAATAGGACCTTACTTAACATGGTTAGGTCCATGATGAGTTTTAGTGATTTACCTGCATCGTTCTAGGGTTATGCCCTAGAGACTGCGACTCACGTTTTGAACCATGTGCCGTCAAAGTCTGTAGATAAGACTCCATATGAGCTATGGAGTGGGCGAAAGCCCAACTTGTCTTATCTAAGGATTTGGGGTTGCGAAGCTTATGTCAAGAAATTGACTTCGAACAAGCTGGGTCCAAAATCCTGTAAATGTATATTTGTGGGGTATCCAAAGGAGACCAAAGGATACTATTTCTACCACCCAGAAGAGCGCAAAATTTTGTTGCTCGATTTGGTGTCTTCCTAGAAAATGAATATTTTCTAAGAAGTACTAGTGGGAGAAAAGTAGAACTCGATGAAGTTCTAGAACCACAAGATATACTAGACGAAGGACAAGATGATGTGCCACAAGAAGTGGTTGAGCATCATGAGGAGGTTACTCCACAAATTATGGATCAAAGTGAACCACCTCAGGTAGCACAAGAGCTACGTAGATTTGGGAGAGTACGCCATGAGCCCGAGAGATGCGGTTATCTCGTGACTCAACATGGTAACGTACTAGTCTATCAAGACGATAAACCCAGAACCTACGAAGACGCTATATCGGATCCAGATTCCGTTAAATGGCTTGAAGCCATGAAATCTGAGATGGACTCCATGTACCAGAACCAAGTGTGGTCTCTGGTGGAATCACCTGAAGGGGTAAAACCCATAGGGTGTAAATGGGTCTTCAAGAAGAAGACCGACATGGATGGCAACGTGCATACTTATAAAGCACGGCTGGTTGCCAAAGGTTTCAAACAAATTCATGGCATTGACTATGAAGAAACCTTTTTCCAGTTGCCATGATTAAATCCATCCGGATTATGCTTGCAATTGCTGCATATCATGACTATGAGATTTGGCAAATGGATGTCAAAACTGTTTTCCTGAACGGAAACCTTGAGGAGGATGTGTACATGACACAACCTGATGGTTTCGTTCTTTATAGTCAAGCTAATAAGGTATGCAAGTTGCAGAGATCCATTTATGGACTCAAGCAGGCTTCAAGGAGCTGGAACATTCGTTTTGATGAAGCCGTAAAAGAATTCGGTTTTATCAAAAACAAAGATGAGCTCTGTGTTTACAAGAAAGTGAGTGGGAGCGCAGTAGCATTCCTAGTGTTGTATGTCGATAACATACTTCTGATCGGGAATGATGTACCGAACTTGCAGTCGGTAAAGACTTGGTTATCTAAGTGCTTCTCCATGAAGGACTTAGGGGAAGCAGCCTACATTCTTGGTATAAAGATCTATCGTGATAGATCGCGTAGGTTGCTTGGCCTAAGTCAGAGTGCATATATTGACAAAGTCTGAACGATTCGGTATGGAAGAATCCAAGAAAGGATTTCTTCCGATGTCACATGGTGTTTATCTCTCTAAGGAATTGTGTCCTAAAACACAAGATGAGAGAGATAGGATGAAAAGGATCCCATATGCATCAGCAATTGGATCCATCATGTATGCCACGCTATGTACTCGGATTGATGTCTCATGTGCTTTAAGCACTTGTAGTATATTTCAATCAGATCCAGATGAGCGTCACTGGATGGCTGTCAAGAATATTCTTAAGTACCTGAAGAGGACTAAGGATATGTTCTTGGTTTATGGAGGGGAAGATGAGGTCACTGTAAGAGGATACAGTGATGCTAGTTTCCAAACGGACAAAGATGATTATCGATCACAATCAGGGTCTGTATTTTGTCTCAATGGCAGTGCATTGAGTTGGAAGAGCTCTAAGCAAAGCATTGTAGCGGACTCTACAATGGAGGCTGAGTATATTGCATTGTCAGATGCGGCCAAGGAGGCAGTCTGGATTAAGAAGTTCGTCACTGAACTTGGTGTGGTTCCTATGATTGTTGATCCTATAGACATCTATTGTGACAACAATGGAGCAATTGCTCAAGTTAGGGAACCATGGTCTCATCAGAAGTCCAGGCACATACTCAGATGATTCCATCTCATCAGAGAGATAGTTGAGAGGAAAGACGTGCAGATTAGTAAAGTGCATACTGGCGACAATCTCGCAAATCCACTGACAAAGCCTGTGTCGCAGCAGAAGCATGCATGAAAGGCACTTGAAATCATTTGGTATTAAATACATGAATGATTGGCTATAGTGCAAGTGAGAGATTGTTAGAGTAGATGCCCTAGAGCCAATCAATTATTGTAGAATTGACTCTTTGTAATAATGTTCATTAATCAATAATAAATAGCATTTTATTCTATATCGCGTAAATGATTATTATTGCAATATGTATTGATATATGTCCTTAGAATGGTAGAACCGTGACGAGGGTATCAAGTGTTTCAAATCTTGATAGTGAGAATCCTATGAGCACATATGGTGACCATTCTAGAAACGTCCGTAGCGCCAGTATTATTCTCAAGTAAGGGCACAGATAATACGGTGAGGCTATCATAGTGTTGAACGACCCTGTCGAAAGGCAGTGACTGATCTCACTTGTCAAGGTTGTTTGGTGACAACCTGGTGCAACACATGGGTGCTTGTTGTGGGCGGATATGCCGCAGCAAGTTCACTGGACTGACCCACCAGAGGATTCCATATGGATGGTAACCCCAGTGTCTATGGAATAAATCCTCTAACGAATGGTGGTGCATGTGATCCTTAGACTTGAGATCACCGGAGCGCCTTGTGCACCGATTGGTACAGTTTGACACTAGCCTAACGCAGTTCTATTCAGAGCTGTCAGTATGGTGGTGATTGGCTGTATTAAGGAGTGTATCAAGATTATGGTGGATTGACAGAAGATTCATCACTCCCGGATACGGGAGAAGTTATCTCACGTTGTAATTCAGTATATTGGCAATGACACTAAAACTGTGGCCACAGTAGGATTGAGTTGTTCTCTATCTAGATTATAATACGGGTCATTGGTCCAGAAACTGAATATATAATATCGAGAATAACCGAAGGTTGACACTATTTCTATGCCTTCGTCTCGTCGAGATAACGAATGATGAAAGGATCGAATTGTACGGTAACCATATCGTTGACAGGTAGCTACTTTGCTGAATCCGAATCTATCGGGTGGTCATGATATCCTTCTAGGGGCCAATCTTGGTCTGTGTATTAGTGAGACGATTAATTGGTGTTAGTCGCGATACTATACACTACCGGTATGATGAGGAGCCTATGGGTCACACACATAGAAGATAATTTAAGAGCCAAGAAGAAAGAAGGGCATTTTCGTCTTTTTTGGGCGAAGGGGTATTTTGGTAATTTCATAGTGCAACTAAATTTGCTGAAGTCGTAGCCTTTTATTTAATTTGTTAAAAAATTAAATAAGTGAAATTACGGTTAAATGTGTGTTCGCACATATTTAATTAAAGCATCATTATTGTTAAATGTTAATTAAATATTAATTGATTTTAATTGAGATAATGATGAATTAAATTAAAATATCTAATTGGGATTGTTTGACAAATTTGGAGGTGTTTGGATTGCAGACCAAGCCCATTCCATATTGGAATAGGGTAACTAATTTTACTATAAAAGAAAATGTTTCTTTGTAAATAAAAACATAACTTTTCATTCATCACTATTTTTCATTGAAAAGGAAGAAATACAGCAGCCCCAAAAACATTCTCCCACGCCACTTGACTGTTTGATTGAAAATCAAACATTTTTGTTTTCTTCTTGATTTCTTAAGGCCAAGGAGGATCTAGCAAATCCCTCCTTGGTTCTTGTTGATTGTCTTCGTGTGGACCTCTACGGTTCGATCCTACACTTAGATTGGTAGCAAACACGTTCAGAGACAATATTGGTGGAGCCTCCAACGTGGGTATGAATCTAAACCTTTGGATTTATTTTTCTGTAGATTCTTATAAAATATAAACTGTAATTTTCTATACCCTGATTTTGGGTTCTAAGGAACAATTCATGGTTGTAATTTTTGTTTTCCGATGTACAACCGGGTCGTTTCCTAACACAATTAACAAAATAACATGGAGCCACAAAATGATACTGCCAAAGTCCTCAAGGTAAGGACAGCTTACCATTTCGTTGTAAAGCAGTCAAAAGAGGATTTCACTCTTATATATATAATCAGGGGCTGAGCCTCATACTTTACTGAACTAGTGTTTTAGCCAAAAAGAAATGAATTAGATAATTAGCTTATACACCGTCAAACAATAAATGAATTTTTTGTCATAAATTTTTCACCTGTATTCACACCACACAATTTTCTAGTTTTGCAAATTTTTCACTACGCAATGATTCTTTTGTGTTGTCAATTGTCAATAGACTACCACCATCAAGACCGTATTTCATTTTAATTTTTATTTTGAGGACTGTACAAGAAGTTCTGGCTCAGAAAATATGGAAGAATTCTACCAGAGGACATAATCAAGCTAATTTGAAGTGCAAACGGGGAAATAAATCACATAATTTTTTCAGTTATGGTAAACAACAAAAACCATAATTTTTTTTAATAATCCTATGACGCCCATCAAGTTGAATTTCTTCTACCCGGGAAGGCTATATCTATCCCTCCCCTAACCTAACAAACAATCTGACGATTATATGTAAAAAAATAAAGGGATTGAATTGAACCCCAGCATGAAACAAATAGAAGTACCTCACCTCGAAGTTAAGCCAGCCAGTCTTTTTAATACAAGTAGGACTCAACCAATACACTCTACAAGATGAGCTAGGAAATCCCCTCATTAAGAAGATCACTGAAGGAATGAAAGAAAGAAAATTGCTTAGTACTCAGAGGAAGGAGATATGTAATATCGCTGCTAAGCCGCAGTGTTTTAAGCTGAATGAGAAAGAGAATCAAGCGGTGCTACGAAGTAATACACACCACTCCGAATCTAAGGCCACGCCAGGAGCAAACAAACTTCTTGTTGTTCCGGTCCTAGGATTGGCTTTCGAAAGCTCGACTATGTTTTAAGAGTCCCCTTTGTTATCGGTACAGACGAATATGTTAACAGCAAAACTTTGGGGCAGTTTAACCTTAAGTAAAACATAACACATTCTCTACTACCCAAATGTAAATAAACAATGATGAAACTTACTAACACATGAAATCACCACATAAAAGTTACACGAATAAACAACAACTTAAAAAATCAAAACCAAGAGCAACGCTTAAAGAGAACCCAAAAAAAAAAAAAAAAAAAAAAGCAGCATGTCAAATTGAGGAACAAAGGCAGCATATACGATCTCAAGACATCACCCAAAAGGAAAGAGTAACAAATAAATAACCTTAAGAAACACAAAATCAAAAACAACAAAGTTAGCAACTTACAGCCAGCATTTTGAATTACCCTGAAACTGAGACCAAAGAAAAATAGCCAAACAAAACCAAGAGATCACAGGCAATCAGCCAGATCTGGCCACTTGATCACCGCCAAACAATTAGATCACGACCAAACGACCGGATCCCGGCCCGGATCTAGCCACGCTATCGACGGGCAGACGGCTAGGTGATGGCCAAACAGGCGAATCAGGCTTTATATGACCAAGCAATGGCGATAGATTGCCAGACCACGGTTGTCAGGCCATGTGATCGCTGCTAGGCGGCCAAATCATCCAAACAGTAGGATCCGGCAACAAAACTGCTGTAAGCTGTGGCGGCAAATGACTTTTGTATTCTGTTTAAATCTTTTTACGGATACCTGTAAAATTTTCAATCAGAGACTCAATATTTATCAGTCCTTAATCTTTACAGGTTTTTGTATTCTTCTTCAAGATCCTGTACTACCTGCGACGGCCGTGGGAAGTTAAGCTTTAGATACTTTCATGAAATTAGCAAAAATACTTGAAAAAAATCATAAAACCTCCAAAAATAAAAAAAATAAAAAAAATAAAAAAAATAAAAAAAATAAAAAAATAAAATAAAAAAAACCCTTGTAAATATAAGAAAACCCTCCAATCGGTAAAGGTTTTTAATATTTTATGAAAAAATTAATACAATAAAACCTCTCAATACTTATACTATATAAATAATTTTCATATAGTCATAAAAAATTATAGTCTAACTCAAGATAAGTTATAAATAAGAATAAATTTAATATTGAAATAAGTTATAAGTTTTTTAATTATTATCTTAAGAAAGTTACCTTTATAAAGTAATAATTATCTGTATATTACAATATATATATATGCTATGTTACATTAAATGTTTAAGATGAAATATAATGTTTATCTAAAATTGTTTGGAATAATGATTGATGTTTTAGAGTTGTTACCACTTCTTTTAACTTATGGGTATGTAATAACTCGCCAACATCGACACATTTTTGTTGAAGCCAAAATATTTATAGCTTCTCAAGCATGTTTAAAGTTTCTTTTTGGCATGAAACTTTTTGTATCTCCGTACTATCATCCTCAGGATTATTTTCTTTCTCTTTTTGTTTAATTGTAACAATGATTTATTCTTCAGTTAAAATATAAATGATTTATTTCTCATTGAGATGATTAAGGAAGACGTTAATATCTATTTGATTAGTATAGTAAAGTTGTCGAATATAATCACTCAATTATGCAATGACTCTTTGATTCTCGTTATCCAATTCATTTATAACTTACAATTCATCAACATCAGAGGTCCTAATTTTGTAGTGCTTAAAACAATTAACAATTTTTCATGGCTTTACATCAATTGACCATAAAACAAATACATTTACAATTCCATCAAGGATACTTATCTTTATTGGTTTCAAGATTCGATCTTCTACCCATTTCAAAAGTAAGACAATTGAAGCGCTAAATTCAAATTCTAATACTGCTAAATCATGAATTGAAATCCTAATATTGTACTACTAAAACATGTATTATGAAATAAAAATCAAAACAATAATTTTTGTAACAAAATCTTTATTAAATTATAACCTCCTTATAGTAATAAAATTAATTGATCAAGCCATTATGACTATAAAAAGATTGTACTATACTATACATACAAAGAGCCTTAAATTATGCGAGAAGCTTGTGTGTTACCATATTTATGACATCGAGGATCCTAATTTTACAGTGTTTAAAACAATTGGCAATTGTTTGTGATTTCACATCAATTGACCATATAGCAGCTACATTTACAATTCCATCAAGGTAACTTATCTTTGTTGGTAAAACACGATCTTTTATCTATTTTAAAAGTAGGCAATTGAAGCGCCAAATTAAAATCCTTAATACTACTAAAACATGAATTTAAATTGTAATACTTTACTACTAAAACATAAATTATAAAATAAAAAATCAAAGCAATAATTTTTATAAAAACACATCTATGTTATAACCTTTTCATTATAATAAAATTACACTAAAACCTTTTTATAATCATAATAGTGTGACTTAACTAATTTATGACTATGAAGAAGTTATAACTTAATCGAAGTGTATTTACAAAATTATTATTTTGACTTAGTTATCCCTATTGCAAGTAGTATAGAGGTAAAATATACACTATATTAATAATTAATTAATGGAGAATGTCAAATCCAAAGTATAGATATTGATAAAAGAGATGGACATAGTTTAAAAAAACTATTATTTGTATCCATTAACAACATTACACTACACTAATTGAATGAATATTAATGTATTTTTCAATCATTCAAATGAGCAACAAGTCATGTATGCTTTAACTAAAAAAAAATCATTGTTGCAAACTAGACAAAAAGAAAAAAGGAAGGAGATAATTTTGAGGATGATAGTACAAGATTATAAAAAAATTCATGCTAAGAAGCTTTAAACATGTTCGAGAACTTAGAAATATTTTGGTTTCAACAAAAAGTGTCTATGTTGAGGAGTTATTATGTACCCGCAAGTTCAAAGATGTGATAAAAACTGTAAATATAAATCATTATCTCAAACAACTTTAAATAAATATTTTATTTCATCTTAAACATTTAATGTAATATAGTATATAATTTTTTGTAATATACAGATAATTATTACTATATGGAGGCAACTTTCTTAAGATGAAAATAAAAAAAAATTATAACTTATTATAATATAAAGATTATGCTTATTCTATTCCAAGTTGGGAATTAGAATTTTTGATGACTACATAAAAACTATTCATATATAGAATATTATTGGATGAGAGTTTTATTATAATTGGCCTCAGCATTATTAACTATAAATAAGTTTTCATATATTACAAATACAGACTCTTAAATGACGCGAAAAGTTCGCATGTTACCATATTTATGACTTTTCTTCCTCTTGTTGATTTATTTTACTTTTCTTACAACGTGTTTGCCAGTTGCTCAGAAAGGTTAACCAAGCTAGAGGAAAAACGCTGTCTTCCTTGGTGCCGTATTATAAAGTACTCTTTGAAATAATTTTAAGCATATTTAAGATTAATCTAATTATTTTATAATAAACCTTATATTAACGATTTGTTTAATGGAAGTCCAAAGGACAAGTGGTTAATTGGCTCTGTACGGGCGAACGGTGCGCTTACTTTTCATGTGAGTTTGTATAACTTATCAGACAGAAAGTCAACTTCTCCTTAAATCCAAGAATCTTCCCAATTTTTAAATCTTATGAATTTTATTAAATTTTTAGGTATGACCCTCGTGATTACATTTATTGTTCTTATGATTTAATAAAAAAGAAAACAAAAAAAATGAAAGATATGGCGCGTACATGTATTGTTCAAAATTGAATGGATTTTCATCTGTCTAATGTTAACGTTTTCTATATTATATAACTTGATTTTGATTAAAACTATATTATAAAATATTAACATTTAATTAATGGGATGTATTCCTTTATTTCAAGAAATTTATAATAATTCATGATTAGTGATCTCTTATATTTTAACATTAACTATCTCTTTGTTAATATGTGAAGAAATTTGCTGATAATAACCCAATTAAATTAGTTTTTCTTTGATCTTTTTGAATTATCAAATTAAACCAATCAATAATATTGGATTATGATGTATGATTATGTTTAACAGAAATATGATTCTACCACAAGAAATACAACAATCCAATTCTTAACCAGATAACATAAAGATCAATACTTCTTCTGAATTCATTATATAACCAAAATATATCTAAAATTTTAGATTGCAATACATAAGAATTTAGGAAATTTTTTTTTACTGAAACACACCCCCACACATGGCTGTACAATCATTTTTCACTTGAGTAATACTACATTTACAAAGATTTCCATACAAAGTGATGTGACAAAAAATGAATGAAAGAGTGAATTTAATGAGTTTGGTCATCTCACTCGTTAAATTGATTCTTCCATTCATTTTTGGTCATCTCACTCGTTAAATTGACTCTACCATTCATTTTTTATCATCTCACTTTATATGTAAATCTTTGTAAGATTTCTTTGTAAATATACAATTATTGTTTTCACTTATTCTAGATAGCTAGTTCAACTTCAACTCACTCTATCGGCGAAGTATCATGCTAGTTAACGTTTAATATTGTGCCCTAAACATGGATTGGTGTAGAATTTGGTGGGGTTGGAACCGAAACGACATCGCGTTTATTACCACGTTCTGATTTACTGTTCTCCGCAAACTTGAGGCTTCCTTCATGCAAACCTTGACGCTTCTCCTCTTCAGTCCATTCCGAAGTGTAATAATATTCCTCTCTAGATTTCTCAGGGTCTTCTGATGGTGGAAGAAACATGCTCCCCCACTGCGGAAAGTGGATAAGAGCAACAGGAAGAGTACAGGCCACAGTCATTACCCCCATCCAAGAGATTCCTGTTCCCGTGCTGAATCTTGAGCTCGAGAAAAACGCCAACTGGGTCAACCCGGACCCGAAGTTCCCTCCGGCTCCGGTTAGGCCTGATATCAAACCCAATGATCGGCGTGAAACAAATGGGACTATCCCAAAAGTTGCACCGCAAGCGGCTTGAGTCCCGAGAGAGAAGAGGACCATTGCCACTACGGCAATGGGGAGTGAATTGGCGCGACCGAGCCATATACAGAAGACGCCTCCTAGAGTTTGGAATATCCAGAGGACCCATAGCCTGCCACGCATGCCGAAGAGTCTAGCCGCCACATCGGAAGCGTAACCACCGAAGGGACGAGCGAAGAAGTTCGCCATGCCGAAGGTTGCAGCTATGGTTCCGGCGGTGTGGAGCTTAAGATTGAACCTGTTTACACATGCAATATTATAATAATTATGGTTAGAAATAGTTCAAGCCTTGGATTTTGTGTGTCAAAACGAGTTAATAATATTTTAGCTCACCTGTCAAACATATATCCTGCTATGACATTGTTGGTGGTCAATTCAATACCCATAGAGAAGCCATAAAGAAGAAAGAAGACCCAAGTTCTGTAATTTCTGATGGCGTATAGGAAAACCTGAAAAAAAAGAACAAATCAGTTCCATATCTATCGGTGAAAAAAAAGAAAAAAAAAAAAGTTATCATCATATATAAAGAAATTAAGTCCTAGACAAAACTGACCTTGGAGAATTTATCTTTCTTAACTTCACCCTTCTTTTGTAGGGCACCAAGGTTTCCATCTGGCAAGTCTTGGCCTAATGTTAGGACCAAAATTCCCGTAATGACATGAAGCCATCCAGGAATAAAAAACGCAATCCTCCAGGCGGTGAAGGGCGTGGCACCGGCTAGTTTGATAATGTGAAAAACAAGAGGCATCAAAAGTTGGGTAACTCCACCACCCATATCACCCCACCCGCCTGCACATCCATTAACAAGTCCAAGTATTTTACCATTGAACATTATTGTCGTCCAATATTGGCAAGATACAAACGTTGCTAAACAGAATCCGATCATAAATCGGGCGGCTAAATATCCCTGTGCGTCCGCCACAAATGACATGCAAAAGACTGTTGGGGCGGATAGCAATAAAAGAAAGGCAGTGCCGTATCTTGCCCCTATAAGGTCACAAACTGCACCCATTACAAGCCTAGAGAATATACTTCCGGAAACAGAAGCAACCCCGGCATTACCAACATCAGTTTTTGTTAAATTGAGGTTATCACGGATGATTGGAACCAAGGGAGCGGCGGCGAAGGTGGAGATAAAACAAGTGAAAAACGAAACCCAAGCTAGGTGGAAGGTTCTCATGTGAGGTTTAGCAAAGGAAAGAGGTTTGAAAACTTTGGCCCTGTGTTCAGAATCAACTGGTAAAGCAAATTTAGCAGTTGTATCAGTGGGGACAGCCGGCGATTCGACTGATAAGGCAAAGGTTTGTTCTCTGCCGGTTACTCCATGCATGGAGCTTCCAAAGTAACCTTCAATCTGAGGCATTTTTTCTTATTTTTATGTGGGAAGAAAAAATAAGAAATAGTTACTAGAAAAGAGAGTGATGGAAACAATAAAAGCACACAACGGTATGTTTTGTGTTATGTATTGGGGATGGAAACGCTGCTATTTATAGAGAACTCGCGAGATACCCAGCACATGATAAAATGCGCGGGATTGGAGTATGAAAAAAAATATATAAATAATCGAGGACACACACACACATATATATATAAACAAGTAGTCGTCCAACAGCCTTTATTTCCTTAGAGGTAAATTAGTTCAAGATTATAATATTGTCTATTACACTTTTTCGTTTACTTTCTACACAAATTCTGGAGTTAGTGGACTCCATCGAGGACATTTGGTTCAAATATTATTGATTTCAAATAAATTTACTAAAGAATATTCCATTCAAATGCCACAAATGATGTGCAAAAGAAAGTTGAGGCCGAAAAGAATTCTAAAAGCTTTCTATTAATCAGATAAATGGGCGTAAGTATAATTAATTTCGGATAGTGTTTTTTTTTTTTTTTTTTTAATTATTTCCTAATTTTTAACCTCTGAAAAAGGAAAAAAGAACTGTTTAATTTCTCTTTAGATCTTACATTTAAAAAGGGGGGATACGTAATGAAATGAACTGTTGAACATGAACCGAAACATAATGGTGTTGTAGTTACCTAATTCTAGTTTGCGCTGTAGTCGTCAACTCACAGATTACAGGACTAAGCGTAGTGGTGAGTGGTGACTGCTTGTTGGCGTTTGTTTGGAGGAGGTTGTGCGTGTGTTTACAACCTATCACTGCTTTATAATAAGCCTAGAAGAGCAGCATTGTTGCGGGTGGGAGTGTCCAACAAATAATTTATTCCTCCACACTGGAAAATACACCTGGAGTGCCAAACACATATATAATCAGTTATATGCAAATTTTATTTAATTTTCAACCAAAAAAACTAAACTTGTGTACGTTATTCAAGCTGAAGAAGTCAATGGAATTTAGGTATATACCTAAACAAATCCGTACATCTACAAGAAAGTGATATATTTATTAATGAAGATTAACTACTGGTGTAAACTAACATGGAGTTATTTTATCACGTTGGAAAGGCCCCAAACGTAAGGATTAAGGCCTGTTACTATAAGTTTTGGAGTCTGTCAGAAGTCAGAACCCTTGATTATAGAATTAGATCATGTGCAATTGTTGATTAAATCTTTTCATTGGATTCAAATACACCATAGAGAGGGATTGATGAACCAATATAAGCATCTAAATCTATGTCAATTTTTTTTTGGACAGAATACTGTATACATATTCTATGGCCAGAAATTGTCAAATGTATATTAGAGAGGGATTGATGAACCAATATATGCTAAAACTTTTTTATTGCTATCAAATGAAAATAAAAGATATGTATGAAGGGACGGGAAGCAAATGTGATCGATTCTGCGAATTAATTTATGTGAAAGTCAAATGATGAGAAGAGAGAGAAACCGAAGGAAATACAAAGCAAACTAATGTGCCTTCATGTGGAAGTTACGTGGAAGGAACAGAAAAATAAATAAAATAAAGAGAAGTGACCATGTGAGAATCTCATTAAAAAGGGAAAAATAAAGAAAGGTGGCCACGTGGGAATCTCAAAGAATAGATTAGAAAAAGTCAAACAAGAAAATTCAGATAAAAATATTCACGATGGGGAAATGACTTCATGTAAGAGGCACCTATCACAAATACAAATATAAATTTTCAATATATGGTTTATAATAAAAATGAAACTAAGAAAAAAAAAAAAAAAAGGTAATAGATATTTGAAAAGTCAAAGAAGCAAATTTCTTTCTGCCATGAAAGAAGGAAATTCAACCCTAATATAAGAGGCTGATGCAGTAGGGTTGTCAATTGTAGGCCAACTGTCCAACATTAACAATTTAACATTGAAAATTAAAAAATTAAACATAAAGTTGATTCAACCGATACAGGTGAGGGCTCGTAGTGTCTTCCAAAAGATGAAATTAGTCTTTGTTGTACTTGTACGGTCGATCACATCAGCTCTACGTACTGCACTTTATTCATTTGATTATGTCACTTCATTACCAACTTAACCTCGTTCGTTCATTTCAATTTGCTGACTTAATCAATTATATATAAATATTTATATAATAATACAAAAAATTTCCTCCACCGGCCGGCCAAACAAATATCCGACTTGTTAAATCCATGAAATGGCATGAAAAACGGGCGCATTGTAGTTAGTGGAGGTACATGATCATTAAGATTAATTAAAATTGTCATTTATGTTTTAATTATGATTATGAATACTTGTATATTTGGTGCAAAAATAGATAACTAGATGTACGAAATAATAAGACTCAGTTTAATTGGAATTTAAGTATGGCAGATTACCTGTTTAGCGGTAAAGGAGAAGTTCATGTGTACTGTTTAGTTGACACAATCAATTATTTGTGTTTAACAACCAAAGGTGCCTAATCTGACATTCGGCTATTAGATAGGATGTATGCATGATTTAGAATAACCAATTAAGAAATAGATTAGTATAGAGATGATAAGAGAATCAAGATGATTTTTAAAGTGGTTCAATCAATTAAAATCAAGTCTACGTCCACTGATATATTATTATTTTTATATTTGCTTTACACACAAAGTGCTTTTATAGAAAAACACATAAGAATGAGATTCAACTCTCTCTAAGTGGGTTTCTTGTTTTTGTGTGAATAATCTCTCCTCCAAGACGAAGGTGATGTCTCCCTTGTATACACTCATTCTGACAGTGGTTGAGAGTGGTTGTTATGGAATGGATCACATGCATAATCTCCCATAATCTGAAATTGAATCAGGTCTTCCTATATTAAGCCTGAACACTCATGCTTAATACTAATGAACTTGTTGGTGAAGCCTGAACACACATGGATGAGTTCAACCGTCGACACGGTGTAAGGACAAGTGACACGAATCTGATCATCCAAAAGATCTACACAATAATTTGGAAATTGAGATGTCCCAAAATCGTTTCTTAATATTCTTAGAACACAGATAATATTTTTAAACATGTAGCTGTTGAGACATACATATCTTTATGTCAACCGGGATGCACTATATTATAAACGAAAATGATAGAGCCATCGAAGGTTGCGCACCGAATCTGTACACCGAATGACGTGACAAAATCCTGACCGTTTATTAATATTAACTGATAATGAATCAACGGTCAGGATTTTGCTACGTCATTCGATGTACAGATTCGATGTACAACCTTCTATTGCTGTAACATTACTCTATTATAAATACGAATTTCATTCATCAAGAATCAAGCTGCGGTTGACAAAAACTTAAAAACTTTTTGAACTTTATCAACGCTTTCTCTAAAGGAACTGTTCATCAACTTGTATTAAATTTATTGTTTTCCAAAGCATCAATTGGATTCACAGCTTTAACCGTGTTGAGTCATGCACAACAAATAACGTCTATATAAATCATCAAGTCATAGTCAATCTAACATTTCTTTAAACTAAACCGTACTTATCACCAGCGGGTTTCCACATCTGTACACGCAAGACGCCGTACAGCCTACTAACTCGAACATTTGTTTTTGTTATTTTCTACAACGATTGTGGAAGCATTGACCTCTCTAAAAAGAAGTGAAAATGAAACTCTACGCGATTCATGCAACGAATCAAGGTGGAGTGTATCTCTTTCAATAGATCGTATTTCATTTGTGTACACAATAGTTAAAGCTGCTTATCTGTTGGAGCCTTACAGCTTCAAGCTAAAGCTGCTTATATACAGTAATAGGATTGTTCTTCATAAAAGATGATACATAGTGGTTGATGTTATTGTATGGTAATATGTTGTTTAAAATTTATTTACGAGGAATCGTATAATTGTACTAGATTTTAATATTTTAACAATTTTTTATACCTATATCCTTCATATAATCACTACAAGAAAAATGACTTTCGACGTCTAAGTAAAATTTAGACGCTAAATCTTTTGTGCGTCTAAATTTTGTAATCGCCACGTAGTTGCAAAATCGCTGTCATAGAAAGTATGGACGTCTAAAAAGTTGGTTAGACGCGAAAAGTTTTTTTTTTTTTGCGACTAGCAAATTAGTCGTTAATTGCTGGTTGAAATAGTCTCTCGCTTAGACACTACATGTTCAAGGGTAATTTGGTAAAATGATATCGCGACTAATCAATTAGTTGCAAAATGTACCTTTTAGTGACTAATAATTTGTTGCGAATGCCACAAAAATTAGACGCTGAAGGTGTAAGGGTAATTTCGTAAAAGGTTTTCGCAACTATTTTATTAATGGACGAATGTATCTTTTGGTGACCAAAATTTGGTGGTTAATTCTAATACTTTTAGATGCTAAATGTGGAATCCAAAAGGTTTTCGTGACTATTTGGACGAATGTACGTATCTTTTGGTGATCAAAATCGGTGGTTAATTCTAATAATTTTAAACGCTGAATGTGGAATCCAAATATGATAAATTATTTTTTACTACTAAAAAATTAGTTGCAGAATGTGTTTTTTTTATAGAAAATAATTAGTGGCAAAAGCATTTTGTTTTTAGTGGGGAATTGTATGTACCCAATTTGGTTTCTTATATTTTGTAACTAATGTTTAGTCATTAAAATTAACTTTTTACATCTAAATAATATAGTAACCGATTGTATATGAGTTTTGGAGGCTAATTATTTTAGTAACATATTATTTATTAGTTTTGTTGCTGTATTATTTCTACAACTAATAATTTAATAGCTAATTGGTTAACATTTAAGAGCATTATTTTTGCTCTTTGTAAATGACCTAGTTTATACATTCAACATCAACAAAATAATTGACACAATATAAAATATGATCACTAATATAAAATATCATATTTTCATACAGATATATATTTATATATATAGTCCGTACATGGATTTTTATGCATGATGAGCAATAAAAATCCAAAATGCATTATCACGTGTGCATAATCGAAAAAAAAAAAAAAAAGCATGCACCCACATTTTCATCACTAGCTATCTATCTGTGCATAACTAACAAAAAAATACCCACCCCATGTACACCATCTAACAGATATATGCAAACAATCCTAAAAAGATGGTCCTACCACCATGTCAAAAATATCTACTGCCCATACAACAAAAAACTAACCATCAATATTGTTAGCATCTCAAGTGTCACCAGTTGAGGTTCTTGATATAGCTGTAGCTGATGAGGACGAGTCTTCATCAGTTGGAGATAACGATGGCAGTCGAGTTAGAGCTTTACCAGATTGGGCGTGTGCAGCTGCTATAGTTAGCTGCTTCATCATCTCCAACAAGACAAATTGTTGTTCTTCAAGCCTTTTTATTTTCTATTTTTGTTGACCAAATAAGATGAGCTACTCTTCCAACTGTTTAATCTTATTTTCTTGTTGTTACACTATGCACCTTAACTCTGCTTCTGCTGCAGTATCATGATGCTCAGTCTGTGAAAATGCAAAATTTTGGTTAAATCCGGAAGCTTTACCCAGAACTTCCTCACATATTTCTGCTTTTGTTTTTTCACTTTCCCCTGCTTGTGTTTCATCTTGCAGCTTTATCATTTTTTTCCTACTATCAATTCAATGCATAATCAATAAGTCAAGCAAGAAACTAAATAATTACAAATAAATTACGATTATTCTGGGGTATACAATATGTGACAAAAACTTATGAAATAGCAACATAAAAGAAAGACTACTCAAAGTTCACAGAATGTATTGCAGCACCAAACATTAATGTAGCTAGCCAACCCAAAATAAAAAATTCAATCTATATAATGATGTATAATGTGTCATATTTGAGCGTTGATTTTGGATCGTTTGTTTATTGGTGAAAAGCCAAATTATATTATTTCTTTCGTTTCATTAAAAAATTTGTCCATTCAGGATTTTGTATCAGCAAAATTAGTTAGACAACCTTTGTCATCAACCAGAAAATGAAATTGAACCGCATACGCAAATAATTTATAACTTAAAAGAAAAACCTTAAGTGGTTTGGGCCTATCCCATGAAGAGGTAGAATTTCTCTAAATAATAAAACTCCTAATATGATTTGGGCTTAGGAAAAACGATCCTAATAATATTAGGTTTTTTTTATTAAACCTAGTTTAAAAACATATTTTTCTCTTGTATGAGTGATATAAAAAATCATAGATAAATACATTCATTGTAACTAGAGAGGTGAAAAGATATTTCAATAATATTGACTCTATTGGTGGTAACCTGGATTTCGGGTGAACCAGAGTAAATCACGCATATAATTTCTCTCTACTATTTACATTATTTATGTGTGATAATTTACCTGTTGGTTTCCACTACTATCTAGAATATTTAAGAGTTAGTGAATTTTATAATTGGATTCTTGAATTTGTAATTAGAATTAAAATTGTTGTGTGTGATTTTTCCATCAAGCTCAAAGAATTGCGAGGTTATAGCTTGATCCAGAATCAGTTCGACTCAATCGATTGTCCGACCCAGCATAAGCTTGTCGAGTTGTAGCTCGACCTAGCACAAGCTAGTCGCGACCAATCCTTACAGTTGTTCAACTAGCTCACAAATAACTTCAGATCCCGAATATCTCGAAAGGGATCAGATCAACAGCAATTTTGACACAATCTTAGTGCTCAATCGTGAGAATATCAGAGTTGCATTTCAATCTTAATTGTAATACCTTCATTTTCACTATTTCCTTTGTACAAAATCTGTATATAAATCCCCCCCAACGATGAGAAAAGGCTTAGCAAATTGTTTTAGGATTATTATTGTAAGCTCTCACAGCAAATACAAAGAACAGTGGATGTAGGGTCAAAAGTATAACTCGCCGAACCACTTTAAAAACTCTTTGTGTTATATACTTTATTGTTTCCAATTCATTACATTGCTGGTTACTCGTAATCATACACACATCCGTTCCGATTTCGCCAAGGTCAATTGGATCACTCTAGTTGGTGCAAATATTGTATCAACATTTTGGCGCTAGAAGGAGGGCCTCTGCCAAATTTCAGAATTTCTAGCAAACAAACCCCAGTGACCCGATCACTCAAGGCCCACGATAGTTCGAATTAAATCAAAGACCACCACCGAAAACCACGACAACATGGAGACCACCCACTAAGAGGTGCATCAAGACCTCGTTGGGCGTCAACCACCAGTGTTGCTGATGCAGTAGGCCGTGAACCAACTAGGGGCAAGGACGTTGAATCCCGAGAATGGCCAATTGGTGGAGATGATCATAGCAATGGTTGCGCGAGCGATGCAACAAAACGTGGCTGAGTTGAGAAATCAGCAGCTAACCCCCCAAGACCTTGATCGACCTCACTTCACTAAAGTCACCCTAATAGGTTAGAACTCAGCCGATGGCCAATCTAGTTCATCGGCACCGAAGAATGGCGGACGACATCGGCACTGCCAGGCACATTCTGCCCATGAACAAGAATCCCACAAGCAAACGAACCTCGGGAGGTGAGTGAGCAAATAGCCCATATGAGAAGATGAAGATAATGGTTGCTAGAGGGATATTGGACCTGCTTAACGGTATCCCTAACGTCAGCGTATTAGTTTTAACCCACGCCCAAGGTAGGCTCAAACCTCACAAGCTCGCGAGATGAGTCATGCGTGCCAATCTGGCAATGATCGATGTTCCGGTTATAACCAACGTCGCGAGCAACGTACTAATGAACATGATAAACCTACTAGCCCAACCATTATGACTCAACCTTGCGCATCAATATGCACAATGGAGGGGGCTCACAGGCAACAAATTTGTGAACTCACCTGCTCAAGGTAAGGCTGAACAGAGCTAGCCAAGTCAATCCCTATAACGAAGACTTAGATCGGGTGCAAAAAATGCTCGATGATCTAAGAGCCCGCAAGAACAATGCGGTGGAATAGATAGTGAGCTCTCCCTTCACATAGAATGTTCGCCAGGCCCCGCTTCCCTATGGATTCAGGGCACCAGAAAGCAAGTTCGATGGGAAAAGAGATCCCAGAGACCACCTAAACACTTTCAACGACTTGATAGAGCTACACCAAGTCTGTGACTTGGCAAAGTACCGTTGCTTTGCGGTCACATTGTAGGGGATGCCAAGAGGTGGTACAAAAAGCTCAAGGCAAACTCAATTAGCTCTGGCAACAGTTCTTCTCGCTATACCTACAATAATTCTAAGTGAGGAGGCAGTTCGCAATGTCATTCAGCTACCTAAGCAATATTCGTCAGGAGAGAAATAAAACATTGACCTCGTACCTGACGAGGTTCCAGAATGAGCAAACAAAGGTCACAGATGCACTCGAAGAATCAATCCAGACATTGCTAATTGCAGGCATCAGCCGCAAACAGAGTTATCAAAAAAGCTCCAAAGTGAAGACCATGTGAGCCTAGCGAAGTTTTATCAGAAGGCTACTAAACATCAGCGAGTAGAAAGCTTGCTAGCCACCCTAGCCAGAAGCTCACCACAAAGAGCCTCGGACAGGCGACAAGATCACCCAGTAGATAAACGGAGGGGCTAAGATCGCAATGATAGGGATCAGAATAGGTTCCAAAAGAGGTAGAAAACAGAAAATCGTGGGGAAAGGCAACCTTTCTCGCTATATACAAAATACACCCCCCTCACTCAAGACATAGCTCATATATATGAAGTTTCTCGTGAAGGTAAAATACTGCCCGCTCTAAAAAGGATAAGAGGAGCTCCAGGCCGAAGAGATCGATAGAAATATTGTCGATACACTAGGACATCGGGCACAATACTAATGAGTGTCGAGCTTTAAAGGACATCATTGAAGATCTGATCTGAAAATGCCACTTAAAAGAATTTGTCAAGGAGGCACCAGCTTGCGAGCAGAATAATTAGGTCCAGCAAGCCCCAACCAATAATGAGGTCTTGGTAGGCATGATCTATGGGGGTCCCGACATTGTAGAGAGCTTAAGGCGCTCTCACGAGCAATATGCTCGAGAGGCTAGAATAGACTCAGTCCCTCGAGTAATAAGCTATGAACAGAAGCGTCGAAGCGGCCCAGACAAGAAAGCAAGGTGATAGGATTTACCGTGAATGAGTGCGAAGTATCTCCTCACCACAACCATGATGCAATCGTGATCGGTAACGCCCGAGTACTCAGGGTGATTGTCGATAATATGGCAGTGCAGTGAACATCATCTTCTTGGGAGCTTTCCGAGAAATTAGGTTCACAAAGAGAGACATGAGGGTGTGCCCATCGCTGCTTTATGGATTCACCGGGGAAAACCTAGTCTCCAAGGGGACAATCGCCCTGTCTGTGACTCTGGGGCAGAGCCCAAGATTAGGACAGTGATGGCAGAATTCTTAGTGATAGACTACCTGACCATCTACAATGTCATCCTTAGAAGACCGATCTTGGATGATCTAAGTGTAGTCACCTTAGTACGTTACCAAGCAATGAGGTTCCCGACTCCAAGCATGGTCGCGACAATTAAGAGCTGTAGAAAAGAATCTCAAAAATGTTACAACCAAGCTATTCATGCCGCAATGAAATGGTCGTTCTCGAGAACCATGGTCATCGCTTAGTTCGAGCCAAATCTCAGCTGAGGCTCGTCTTCTATTAGCAACGAGCCAGATAATACTACAACTCCAAGGTCAAAAACAAGAACTTCGAAGTGGGTGACCTAGTCCTCAGAAATGTCGTCCAGGGCACACAAAACCCAAACTTGGGGGCACTTGGGCCCAACTGGGTCTGAAAAGCTCACACCAGGAACTTTCCACCTAGAACACCTCAATGGTGAAGCTGTACGACGAGCATGGAACGTCGAGCATTTGCAAAGGTATTACCAATAAGCAGCTCGGGTTCCAACCATGTCTTGTCTTTTCTCTTATATTCAATGTAAGGTCGTTTATGGCCATATTTCTTCCAATGAAAAAGAGGTATTATTCATGAACTTTATATAGCTCGTCACTTTTGATTTATTGTTATTTTTTTTGTCATTTATTATCTATTGATTCAAAATCGCAACCTATGCGATCACATCCAAAACTCAGAGTCGAGAGTTTGAAAAAAGGTAGCTTAGCTCTATAAACCACGCCAAAACTCAACTCATGACGGGAGAAATTCCTCGAATCGACGAAGTTAAACTCAGAAAAACTCGAGTAAAACACATCGAAGAAAAATCAATCATAAACTGGTGACCAAAACTCAAGACGGACAATCAGTCTAAACTCAAAGTTGTCTCACAATATTTTCTTATATGTTCAAAAAGTTCCTCAAGAAGTGAGCTACACGTAACTTGGAGCAAATTCGAATTTTTTATGCTAAATCCGATTAGGACAATCAAAACGACTTTGCAGAAACAAAAATTACTCAACAAAAATGTGTAACATAAATTTTTCATTGATTGTGTAAGTTTAGTTACAAACTAAACTAAAAGAGAGAGAGAGAGAGAAATACAAAAAAATAATAATCTTTAAGCAGTAGGAGGAGCGGGGGCATCATCGTCGACAGGACTGGGGAGTTTGTCGCCAATGGGGGTGGAAGGATCGCGACAGCATGAGTCTTGGCAGCCTATTTAGGGGCAAGAGTCGGGACGTCTTTTGGAGTCTCAACCAGAGGAAGGTCGGTAGCAATAGGCGGAGTGTGGCTAGAGGAGTCGGATCCTTGACCTCCTACTTAACACTAACATCCTCCTCTCCCTCCTCAACTTCCTCATCACCTTCGCCGTCGGGCTTAGAGTCGTCCAAATAAACGTACTCCATGCCCTAGGCCTCAATTCTCATCATGTCGAGCTTCTTCTGATAAGCCCTCGGAAGGAAGGAAGGAAGGAAAAGTCGACCGAGGGATGAGCTTCCCACAGCTTCTACACGAGGAAAACCAAAGTTTCCCAAGCATGGCTCATGATGGCCAAATTCAGCTCTTGGATATTAAGCCTAAGCTGTTGAGCCTCAACCTCGGCCCCTTTACGACCTTCCACCTCCTTAGTAAGCTCGAGCGAAGCATTCTCATACTTGGCCTCCTAGTCCAAGGCAGCCTTTTGAGTTGAGGTAAGCGGGGAATTCAGCTTGTTATTGGCACCCCAATATTGTGCCAAACTCTTCTTAGCCTCGACCGCTTTCACTTCAGCCTTTGCTCGAGTAGTCTCGTTTGTATTGATCTTGTCAAGGAACTCCCTTTTCTTGACCTCAAAGGCCTCGATCTCTTCCTTGAGCCGCTCAAGCTTGGCCTGCTTCAAGTCCTTCTCTTTCTTTGCCACCTCAGCCCTAGCCAAGACTCCTCCTTAAGCGCCTCCACTTCCTGCCACCCCTGGTGAGTACCCACCAATGTGGGGTAACTCTCATCAAAGAGAACCTTAGTCGCCCACATGCGACGAAAAGTAACTACCAAAGGTTACTGCATTTAATGTGACATAACTGCGTGGAAGTTACACATATGCCCTTCATTTCAAATTCTGAGTTTGTCAAGAATATCACAGCAAATGAAAAGCCAAGTGTAGAGTACATCGATCGGGATGAGTCCGACTCATGAAACTCGATCGAATATGCATTCAGCGCATAACCAACAAAGTCCAAGCTTGATATCAAATCGGGCAATAGTCTTCGAGGCTCGAAACGAGCATCAAACACCAAGGGGCAAATGTTGTGTGTGATTTTTCCATCAAGCTCAGAGAATTGCGAGGTTATAGCTCGATCCATAATCAGTTCTACTCAATTGATTGTCTGACCTAGCATAAGCTTGTCGAGTTGTTGCTCGACCTAGCACAAGCTAGTCGTGACCAATCCTTACAGTTGTTCAACCAGCTCACAGATAACTTCAAATCCCGAATATCTCGAAAGGGATCATATCGACAACAATCTTGGTGTAATCTCAGCACTCAATTGCGAGAATATCGGAGTTGCATTTCAATCTTAATTGTAATCCTTTTATTTTCGCTCTTTCCTTTGTACAAAATCTGTATATAAACCTCCTCCAACGATGAGAAAAGGGTTAGCAAATTATTTTAGGATTATTATTATAAGCTCTCACAGCAAATACAAAGAACAGTGGACGTAGGGTCAAGAGTATAACTCGCCGATAAAAACTCTTTGTCTTATTTACTTTACTGTTTCCAATTCATTACATTGTTGGTTATCCTTAATCACGTATAATCCGTTCCGATCCCGCCAAGGTCAATTGGATCGCTCTAGTTGGTGTAAATCTTGTATCAACAAAAATGAATAAAAAAATGCATGCAAATCTTAGGTGACGTTGCAAGATCAATCAAGAATTTGCAACTTGGCCATGTCAAAGATGAAGATATAATTAGTAGAATAAATATCTAATTAACAACCATGTGAGATTAGAGGACAAAATGTTTCAAAATGAATTTCCCCAACAACTTACAAGTTAAAAATTAGTAGTTAGATGTTAGAGATAAGATTAACCAGACAGGTGCGTCAATCTTTTTGATGGTGATTAATATAAAATTAGTTCTTCATTTTCATAAATCATGACTCAATCTTCGAGAACGACCCTGTACTCATATGGTGAAGCCTATTGCCAAAAATTAATCAAAAGGGGAAAGAATCTTTCAAGGATAGTTAATTCTCAGGGCCAGCTTAAGGGGTAGGCAGGTGAGGCACCTGCCTAGGGCCCCCAAAAAATGGGCCCAAATTTTTTAGATTTTTTTTTTTTTTTAATATCTTTTAAAATGAAAATGGTTCATAATTTTTTATCAAGTCAAAGGGCCCCCCAAAAAAAGCTAAAAAAACCCCAAATTTATTATAAACTTTTTACATATATTCCCACCCAAAGTTTGATAAAATAACAAGTTTATACCTCTAGTTTCATGTATTCCAGTTTATACCCCTAAATTAACACATTGAATCTTTTTTAACAATAAAAGGCTAAAATAGTCATTTACATATCTCAAATTACTCATCCCCAATTCAATCTCAAAATTTGACATTCACATAAATCATCTTTAGCCCTCTCTTGCCGCTAGTGGTTTGGAGTTGATTTCGGTCGATTTTCTCACCAAAATCAATCGAAATCATCATTTTATCATTTCCCAACCTTGATAGCCCTCGATTTGGGTAATTTTTGATGAATCTCACAATCCAACTCCATCACACGACAGCCATTTCTAGCCTTTTCGACATGTACCCAACATTATTGGCCTTTCCCGACACCACCATCTTCCTCCCCTCAGCCCTCTCACAAAAACCCTTATCATACCTCATCCGTTTACTTTGCGAATCATCGGCCATCGATACCTTTTGGGCCGTGACTTCTCAAGCCTTTTCTTATTATTCTTAACATTGAAAATCACCCATGTCACCACCCATCACTTCTCCAACATCTACTCTCCAAAACCCCTCACCAACCTAACCTTGTTAGCCTACCGATTGCTGTCCGCCTCTTTTAGTGATTTTTCATCTCAAAAGGTAAAAAAATAAAAAAATAAAAAAAAATAAAATAATTTTTTTAATATATGCTTATATTATTAGAGAGCCCCAAAATAACTCCTATCTAGGGTCACAAATGTTGTAGAGACGGTCCTGTTAATTCTAAACACAACGACACACAAATGAATGAGAAATAATTATATATGATTATTATTTTTAAGTTTTTGATATGTTCGTAGTAGGTATTGTTGGAGTTTTCGTCAATTTCAATAATAACAGGCCAAACAAACGCATTGAAGAGTCGTTATAGGATTTCTCTAAGTAATTAATTTCTAATTGAGTTTGAGCTTAGGAAAATAAATCCTTGTAATACCAAGATTTACTTTTTAAACTTAGTATATAAATTTATTATTCTACTGCATGAGTAAGATAGTAAATCATAGGACAAATAAATATTCATTATAATGAGAGAGATTTGATATTATTTTAATAATATTAACTCTATTGGATGTAGCCTGTTAATTGGGTGAATCATGGTAGATTGCACGTATTTTTCTTTATCTTTACTTGTGTGTATTTACTTGTTTTGGTTTCGTATTATTCTAAATTGTTTCAAGTATCGAGAGATAAACAAATGTTGATAAAGAATGAAAGCACTATTTATTTGTCTTAAATTTATTGCAATTCAATAAACTTGAAGTATAGACCTAAAATGTGGCTTTAAAGGCCATAACTAAATTTTAGTATATATGACTCATTCTAGTAGAAAAATGTTGAAATGAGTTTGCCAAAATTCTATTTTCACGTTAGTTTGTGATATTTTAATACGAAATCTTATCAATTCTATGATCATATAGAATTGACTTAGGTATATATAATTTATAATTTTTTTTTTTTAAATTGGACCTTCACAAGATAATTAATGAATAATAAAAAAAAGCTTTTATTAGTCAGGAACCTTTTTTAGTATTTGTTGTGTAAAGTATTCTTTTTCTTTGTGTATATGAAAGTTCAATTTATGAGCTTCTTCAACAAATTAATTTATCAGCTCCTAATGAAAATATTCGAAGTAAACATTAATATTATTGTTAGATGAAACCTGGGTAAGTCAGAATTAGTACCAATTTAATATTTTATTTTTCACTCATTTAAGAATTTACAAATTCACACTTATTTAATTAAATGTTAACAATGAGACCTTAAAAATACAAGTTATTGAGTAACGCTACATATACAAACAAATTATACAAACTATTCCTTACAAAGTGATGTGACAACTCTATATGTTTGACATATCATCATTCTAATTTGTTTAAATTATCTCTAATTTAAAATCATCCATTCACAATAAAACACCTCAGTTTGTATGGGTTGAATTTGTATAAGAAGTTTGTATATTGATCGGGTTTGGGATAAGATCTGTTTATATGAGAAATATAAACCTCCAAGAACAAGAGATAGAGAGATTAATTGACAAAATTCTTCATTGATAACCACAAACTAGATTTAGGCTATTATATAGCCTTACACTTGACTCTAAATGACTCCCAAAAGGACTCTAATTACCTAATTCAAATCTAATAAGATATTTTATCATAATTATAAAAGGATAATAAGATAATCCTAATTATACCATAACAAGATAATAGCATAATTATAAAAGACTTAACATAATTATACTAATTCTAAAATAATCCTAACATTGCCTTCCCTTTCGGCCCAACCTTGTCCTCAAGGTCGCAAGGTACGACACCATCAATAGCAGTTATCCCATTTCATCCTCATGCTCATCATCATCCTCCTCCATCAGCAAGAGAAAGAACTTGGCCCTGCAAAGATGCCCAAGTTGAAAGCGCTCATTGCAATTATAGCACAAACCTTTGTTGTGCCGTTCTTGCATCTGTGTCGCTGTGAGTCGCTTAACAGGCAAGGAATTCGATTGGTTTGGAGTCGGCAAAAGGGTTTGCTACGCTGAAGGAACATTAGGAGTTGATTTACTAGGACTGCAAGATTGGGGGCCGACAAATTGTAAGTATAGGTGTAGATCCTGCAGCTTGTCCTCCTGCAAGCGGGCAAGACTCATGGCAGGGTAGAGGGTGTGAGGCCGGAAGGATTGCACCTCCCTTCGGATTTCTAGTTTGAGCCCTGATACAAAGCAACTTAGAAGGAACGTACTTGGAAGGTCAAAAACTTGATTAGAGAGTTCCTTAAATTCTGTTTGATAAGCGACTACAGAACCTGCTTGAGTAACTTTCGCCAATTGCCCTTGGTAATCCACAAATTCCGAAGGCCCAAAACGAACATCTAAATCCTATAGGAAAGAATGCCAGGAACGAATCTGCCCATTGGAATGCATCCGACGATACCAAGAGAGAGCTGGCCCATCCATGTGGAAGGAAGAGATCATCAACCGTTGCTCGGTAGGGATATTATGGTAATCAAAGAATTGCTCGGCTTTAAACCTCCAGCCACACAGATCCATGCCATCAAAATGAGGGACTTCTAAATGGAAAGACTTGGAAAAAAAACTCCCGGAAGTTGATCCCCGTTGCCCAGTCAAATCTGAAGATGATTCACCAGAATGTTGGTTTTACTAGCAAGTTTGATCAAACTTGTTGTTTAGAGCTGAAATCTGCAAAGTAACATCTTGAAAACCACTTGTCAAAACTTCCAATTTCCCTGTTAAAGAAGAGAGAGTCTCTGCCTAGGTAGATTGTAAGGCTATGATTTTAGCAAGCTACTCATCCAAAAGACTCAAGCGAGTGCCTTCAGCCATAACTAGGGAACGAGAGCACCACTGATAGGGTTTGGGATAGGATCTGTTTATATGAGGAACAAAGATCTCAAAAAACAAGAGATAGAGAGATTAATTGACAAAATTTTTCATTGATAACCATAATCTAGATTTAGCCTATTATATAGCCTTACACTTGACTCCAAATGACTCCCAAAAGGATTATAAAAGATAATAATAAAAGAATTAACATAATTATCATAATTCTAAAATAATCCTAACATATGTGTAGTATTATTATAATCTACAAAAATTTTGTGTATATCGATATTTCTAGAGTACATATATATTCTCCTAAGTTTGCATCCTAAATTTTTGTTTGTATCAGTATCACATAATTTGGTATTGAAATTTGGTTACATAGATTTATACTTGTAGATATAATATAAGTTTTTTGTGTTGTATTCCCACTTTAATGGGTAAATTGTACGTAGTTAGGACTAGGAGGAGATAATTGTTTACTCCCCTATGGTTTGGGTCTAGTATGATCCAGATCCTACAGTTTAAACAACTAAGATAGATCCCGCTAATTCTAATAGATATTAACCTATATAAGGATAGCACAAGTAATTCACTCGTAGATGTAAAGAAAGAATGGATAGTTCGTCTTAATTTACTAATCTCTATATAAAAAAATGTTGTTTTAGAGTTAGGATTTTTAACAGTTGTTAGTTTGAGGAGGGTATTTCTCAGTATTTGAATAGCCAATACCTTAATATCGGACCAAACGGTGATGGTGGATTAAATCGTTCTCTCTACTTTGAGAAAAAAAAAATATATTCATGGTAAGAGTTACACTATTAGTGAACATTTACATTATAGGATTGAACTAGCTGCCCAGTAATTAATGGGATAAACTTCAGTATCGCTCGGTTAATGTACGTAAACCTTGGCAAATTAGAGTAAAGATAGTTCTAGAAAGTAGAAAGTAACTTCTAAAAGCATATACAACGGTGTTCTTTATTTTGAAGAGTATTTTTTTTTATAAATAAAAAATATTTTTATTAATTTTTAAATATAAAGAATACGATTTTTATTCAAATCTGATAGACTCTTTAAATTTAATAAAGAGTAAAGATGCTCTTTATTTTCAAGAAAGTAACTTAATGAGAGAGAGGAATAATAAATAAAATACATAGAAAGTTATAGTTTATTAATTAAAATTAGGATAGAGAATAAAATTTGACTCTCTAGATGTGGAGAGTCAAATTCACTATTTAGTTTATATTTTAAAGATAAAAAATATGTTGGACTCTTGTTTTTATAGATAAATTCTTTATAATAAAAAATTTAGGTCACATAAAAAGTCATTTGGAGATGCTTCAAGATAATTAATTTGCCGGGGAACGAAATTTGGTCAATGGTCAAAATTTGCCAGCTTCATGTTATAATCTTTAACATCACCTTGAGAAAAAATGGGCAAACGATGTTGAAGACTAATATATAAAATAATTAACTATGACAAAGTACATTGAATCAAGAGATTTTTAAGACCATAAACTCTTAATAAAAATACGTAGACAATACTTAGATAAGCAATTAAGCATACGTCTTTTCCCTTTTAAAAAGACATTTGCATAATCAGAGGAAGTTTCTTTACAGTAATTAATTTAGGAGTGAGCACAGATAGCAGGTAGAACCAGAACTAGGGGATAGAACCGGAACCGGAATCGACCCGAAATCGGTACTGTGCGGGTAGGTTTCAATTCCAATTTTTTGGAATCGATACTGTGCTGTTCTGGTTCCAGTGCTTGTGTGTGGAGGAATCGGAACCGGAACTTGTAAAAAGGGTACCTTGTTTGGAACCTGTAGGGGGTACCCGATTTGGAACCGATTTTTGAAACCTATTTGGAACCTATTTTGGAACCTGTTTTGGAACCTAGACTACAATGAAATATTTGTGAAATGTGAATAATGGAGGGTTTCTATTGTTTTATAAAAAAAATTTAAATAGAAAAAGTTAAATTTTTAGAATAACCTAATTAAATAAATATACGAATACAATTATACTTATTACATATAAATTACACCATATTAAAAGCTTTAATATATTATAATACATTAATATTAAAGTTTTGATTAATTAAGTGAATAATTGGAATTATAATCCAATTAAAAGTGTTTTACATTTTTAATGTTATTAAGAGAATTATTTTTGAATAAAATAATATATTTGATTGAGTAATAATATATTTAGTTATTTACTTCAATTATCAAGTTCTAAGTATATCTATAATAAATTAGTAATTAATTAATTATATATGATAAATTGATAAACATTAATAAATTTAATTATTAGTTAAATATCATACTTAATCAATTATAACATTACATTATAGTTAAATGATTACTTAATTGATTTATAGTATAATTAATTATAGCATTACATTAATTGATTACTACTTAATTAATTGACTTATAAGTTATAACATTTTGTATATTACTTAATTAAATAATTAGAAATTTAATTAATTATAGCATTACATTATAGATTTATAGTATAATTACTTAGTCAATTATAACATTTTATTATAAACATTAATACAAACTTAATTAAATGATTAAAAATTTAATTAATTATAATATTACATTAAAAATTTACAGTATGATTACTTAATAGTTAATTCACTATAACATTACATTATAGTATGATTATATAATTAATTATAACATTACATAATTAAATAATTACTTAATTGATTATGACATTATATTATAAATATTAGTAATTACTAATTTACTACATAAACATTAGCATAATACTTAATTAAATGATTAGAAATTTAATTAATTACAACATTACATTATAAATTTATAGTACGATTATGTAATTAATTGTAACATTATATTATAATTAAATGATTACTTAATTAATTATAATATTCTATTATAAACAAATTAATTATAATATTATATTAAAGACTTATAGTATGATTATTTAATTCATTGTAACATTTCACTATTTTATTATAGTATGATTAGTTGATTACATAATTAATTATAACATTACATAATTAGATTATTATTTAATTGATTATGACATTATATTATAAACATTAATTATAACATTACATTATAAACAAATGATTACTTAATTAAATTATTAGAAATTTAATTAATTAAATATTACATTATAGTTAAATAATTACTTAATTAAATTATAACATTATTACATTACATTATATTATGATCACTTAATTAATTATAGTATTACATAGTTACATGATTACTTAATTAGTCATAAATTTATAACATCACATTATAAACATTAGTAATTTACTACATTATTATTTATTACATTACTTAATTAAATGATTAAAATTTTAATTAATTATAATATAACATTAAATATCTATAATCTGATTACTTAATTCATTATAACATTACATTATAGTATGATCACATAATTAATTATAACATTACATAATTAAATGATTACTTAATTGATTATGAGTTATGATATTATGTTTTAAACATTAGTAATTACTAATTTACTAAATAAATATTAGCACAATACTTAATTAAATTATTAGAAATTTAATTAATTATAATATTACTTTATAAATATTTCATTATAATTAAATAATTACTCAATTAAATTATAACATTATTATATTACATTATATTATGATCACTTATTAATTGTAGCATTACATAGTTAAATGATTACATAATTAGTTATGAATTTATAACATTATATTATAAACATTAGTAATTTACTATATTATTACATTATTTAATCAAACGATTAAAACTTTAATTAATTATAACATTACCTTATATATTTATAATATGATTATTTAATCAATTATAACATTCCATTATAAACATTAGTATATTAATTAAATGATTTGAAATTTAATTAATTATAATATTAAATTATAGATTTATAGTATGATTACTTAATTCATTATAACATTACATTATACTATTATAGTATGATCATATAATTAATATAACATTACATAATTAAATGATTACTTAATTGATTATGACATTATATTATAAACATTAGTAATTAATTTACTAATTTACACAATACTTAATTAAATGATTAAAATTTTATTAATTACAACATTACATTATAAATTTATGGTATGATTACTTAATTAATTATAACATTCTATTATAAACAATATTACAATACTTAATTAAATGATTAACAATTTAATTAATTATAATTAAACCCTAAACCCAAATAGTATATTTGTTAGGGGTGTATTTGTAAACTTTTAAGGTATTTTTGTTATTTTTTAAACTAATAGGGGGTAACTGATTTTTTATAGGGTACCCCGGAAAGGAACCGGAACCTGCATTTTAGGTTCCGATTCCTTGAATTTCAGAACCTGCACTGTGCGGTTCTGATTTTGGTTCCTTTTTTTGGGAACTCAGTACTGCAGGCGGTTCGGCCTGCCTTCGGCCTGCCCGATTCCGGCCTCCCTTGGAAAATGGAGGGTACCCGGAACCGCTCACCTCTAGTAATTATGAAGCCAAAAACCATCCGATCTGTGACTTGTCTTTTACAAGTCGTTCGTACGTTTATGTTTTTCAATTGCTGAGTAGACCTCAATACTTTAATATTACGAGGTCTTAATAATCTAGTAATATTACCGGTTCTTGATAAGTAATGGATCGATAGTTATCCACATAAAAAATACAGTTTCAATCTAGCCTTGGAAACTTTACAAAATTAATTAACAACTTTTATAAGTACATCCTGCTATAATTATAACAATAATACTACACATATAACACTTTCATACAACATTTCTCATACAACATTATGTAGCAAAAGATGATTTGGTGAAAGTTTAATTATAATTTAAAAATACCAAATCATATTTTGTCACATAATGTTGTATGAAAAATGTTATATAAAAATATTGTACATGTAGTATTACTCAATTATAACACCTGTTAGAGCCAAAAAATGTCATCGACCTAAATAGGATAATGCGTCCGACAATGAGGAAAAGCCCAGGCCCAATCCCGGTGCGGCCCAAGCCAGAACCCCCTAGATAAGGCCCATTCGGTATGAAGTACAACTGGTCCAAACCATCTAGACCCAGGCCTCCTAACCCTAGTACACCTCCTGGGCCCATGGTCAAGTTCAGAGTTCACGATCACTTACGGATCACATTCCTACTCGAACACTGATAAGGTAGTCCACTACCATCCTAATTCCTCCAAGGTCCGTGTCAGAGTCATACTTGGACAGTTGGACTCCCTTCACGCCAGGATAATGGGGCCAAAGGATATATCCCTGGAGGAAAAGGATTACTATGAGAACTCCCAATCCCACCAGGATTGGGAGACCAGACATACACTATTTAAACAGAGGCTAGCCCTCTCACAAGGCAGATTATATTACACCTTCAGACCCCGGAGTTCTTGCTTGAGAACTTCACATTACAGGCGTAGTCACAATCCCCGACTAGACTTCTAGTAACCTCTTTACTTCCTAGCCCTCACTAAATCAGCCTCTTTCAGCCTTGCTAACTTGAGCGTTGAAGTGCCTACGGCAAACACCACCCTGGTGTTTTCCATCGCTTCATGTTTGTTTCTCTATGACACCACCCTGGTGTTTCCATCGCTTCATGTTTGTTTCACATTACAGTCGTAGTCACAGTCCCCGACTAGACTTCTAGTAACCTCTTTACTTCCTAGCCCTCACTAAATCAGCCTCTTTCAGCCTTGCTAACTTGAGCGTTGAAGTGCCTACGGCAAACACCACCCTGGTGTTTTCCATTGCTTCATGTTTGTTTTTCTATGTGTACAGGTACTGTAGATTGCTAGTGGCCTTAACCTCACGAGATTAGTCCCTCCTTCCGTAGAGGTAGATTTTTACATCTACAGTTTGGCACCCACCGTGGGGCCTCTAGCAATCATTCGGTTCAACAAACCTTGCTACATAAAGGAACTTTCCATGGCTGACAATTCTGACAACGCTAACCCTAGCCTCGAGGCCAAATTGGAGGCTCTGACCGCCCTCATGCAACAGAATTCAGATAAGGTAGCCGCACTGGAAGCAGAGAACACTGCCATCCGGACCGAAAACGCCTCTATCAAGGCCGAAAACCAGGCTCTGAAAGAGAAGGTAAGTCAGTTTTATGATCTTGAGCTTCTGTCTTGTCAGGTACCACCTAATCAGTGCCGCGCCTCGATTCCATTTATGCAGCCTCTCCATACCCTAAAGCACAGACCTATTGTCTCAGATAAAAGGTCGTGTCAACTATGTTCGTCGGTGGTCGACGATTCGATCCTAACTCATGGAGAAAGGGATCTGCCAACAGAACCCCTCTCGGTCGATCCGCCTCAAGCATAAGATCAAGGCATCCAAGTGACAGAAAGCCCGCTTCAACAAGAACAGCCCATCCTCGCCATCCCACCTCACCTCCAGCCAACCATCCTTACACAAACTCCATTCGGCTCGACTCACCCTCGCAGGTCGAACGGTCACCCAAACCAAACCATCCCGCTCATGTCCATCCATCCAAACGGACCGAGCGAGTACCAAACAACCCCCCTGACCATTCATGTAGGGCGAAACACCAGGTTAGTTACAATGGGAATCACCCAGTCGGAGGGAATGAACGGTGATCCAAGCTACCAAACGATACACGAAGGGATGATCCACCAAGCTACACCACGCAGATTGACCCAACAAAATTTGCCGAGTGCGAATCCTATGGCCGACCAAGTCAAGCGGGATGACCTACTGGTATCTCCTTCTCCCCTGGAACTGATATTACCCAAGAGACTGGCCGACGTAGAGGCAGAGATAGGCACATATCAAGAATGTCAATCCCCACCAAAAAGAGCAGGCCTCACTACTACGTCGATTTGCCCTTCGTGGATACGATCACTCTAGCCGACATGCCCCACAAATTCACTATCCCTGGCATGAAGCCCTATGACGGCACAACCGACCCAGATGATCACATAGCCTCATACAAGCAGCGAATGTTCACTGTTTCAATACCCCGAGCGCTGAGAGAAGCCTGCATGTGTAAGAGTTTTGGTTCAAGCTTATCTGATCCAGCTCTTCAATGGTACACCAACCTCCCGAACGGTTCCATCGACTCATTCGCACAGCCCACCGACACCTTTGTGGAGCAATTCGCTAGCAGCAAAAGCCTCAAGAAACTATCAGCCGACCTGTACAGAGTATACCAGAGAAGGGGGAGCCACTGAGAGAGTACGTCAGCAGATTCAACAAAGAAAAAATTTTCATTCCTTCCTACAACCCTAAGACAACCGTAGACGCCTTCAGGAAGGGTCTCCTCCCGGATGGAGAATTATACAAAGAACATACAAAGCTTGGCTGTACCACGATGGAGGACGCCTTGGCCAGAGCAGAGATTCAGATAAGGTGAGAAGAAGATGAGATGAATCGGGCAATACACGCCAGGTATGACCGAAGGCGAAATGATAAGAGGTCATCAATTGAACCCCGTTACCAACCCCCTCCACGTAACCAAAACAAAGTCAGGAAACCATATGACCACCAGCCACTTAGAACTAATAACAGATCAACCGGCCTGATTCAATACAAAATCCCAAAATACAACCTCAACGTCGAACCAACCCAAGTCGTGGCAATCATGAAAGGAATGGGGTCTAGTGTTAAGTGGCTAGGCAAGCTCAATGCCGAAGCAAGGAGAGATATGACCAAGTGGTGCGAGTTCCACGACAACCATGGACATAACACCAGGGACAACATTGCCCTATGATTGGAGGTCGTCGCACTATTGAAAATGGGACATCTCCAAGACCTGTTGACAGATAAAGGGAAGAACACCATCAACCAGAAGAATACTAAAGAAACATCTCCACCTCCACGGGAACCTATGCCGAAAGGATTCTACTCGCATCTCTAGAGGGTCAGAGATCAATAGGGTCAGAGATCAATAGGGTCAGTTACTCCTCGGCCAAACACTATGCCAAAGCCAACAGCTACCATGAAATCCAATCCACCCATCCATCTTCTCAGCCACACTCCCACTAGGTAATTCAGTTTGAAGACGACGAGCTGGCCACCCTAGCCGCCCCCCATCACGATGCTCTAGTCATCTCCCTCCAGATCGCCAACATCTTGGTCAAGAGGGTATTCATAGATGGGGGATTCTCAGCAAACATCATTTTCCTTGAAGTAGTGAAGGCTATGGGTCTAGAAGAAGCAAACATCAACAGACGGCTGACCCTAGTGGTCGGGTTCAGTTCCGAGCAAAAATACACCATCGGAGAGATCGTCCTTCCTATTTACTCCAGCAGAGTAAACAAGCAGACCATTTTTCTAGTGATCGACTGTCCCTCACCATATAACGTCATCTTAGGCCGACCTTGGATCCACGACATGCGAGCGGTTCCATCCATCTTCCACCCAACGATCAGGTTTCCTACCAAATGAGGAGTACGGGAAATCAAGAGCGACCTTAAGGCTTCCAAAGATTGCTACAAGAACGCCTTCAAGAGCAAAGGTAATGCTTCATAGCAATTACAGTCTCATCCAACCCCTCCGACTGAGCTAGATCAACCATCTATGGAAGAGTTGGATGAAGTACATATACACTTGGAAGACCCTCAAAAAAAGACCCATATAGGTTCTCGCCTCAGGCCCGAGACAAGAGAGAAACTGATAGAATTCCTCAGACAAAACTAGGACTACTTCGCCTGGTCCCAAGCCGACATGACAGGAATCAGCCTAGAGGAAATGGTCCACCACCTCAAAGTAGATCTCAATCACCCGCCAGTGAAGCAGAAGAGAAGAAAATTCGCACCAGAGCGTAACCAGATCGTCAATGAAGAGGTTGAAAAGTTACTGAGTAATGGTATGATCAAAGAAGTCTACTACCCCGAATGGCTGGCAAACGTCGTGGTCGTAAAGAAAAAGAATGGCAAGTGGAGGGTTTGCATTGACTTCGCGGACTTAAACAAAGCATGCCCTAAGGACTCCTTCCCGCTCCCACATATCAACATGATGGTCGATTCGACCGCAAGCCACGAGCTCCTACACTTCATGGATGCTTTCTCAAGGTACAACCAAATCTTGATGCACATCGACGACCAAGAGAAGACGACCTTTATCACAGAAAGGGGAACCTACTACTACAAGGTGACGCCATTCGATCTCAAGAATACTGGGGCTACTTATCAGCGGCTTGTCAACAGAATGTTTGCTGAACACCTCGGGGATACCATGGAGGTTTACATCGACAACATGCTCGTCAAGTCCTTGATAGTTGAGCAGCACCTTGACCACCTTAGCCAGGCGTTTGTGGTCCTAATGAAGTATAACATGAAGTTGAATCTAGCCAAATGCTCATTCGATGTCTCGTCAGGTAAATTCTTAGGATACATGGTGACTCAACGAGGGATAAAAGCCAACCTCGACCAAATCAGAGCGATCCTCAATATACCATCTCCAACTTGCATCAAAGATATCCAGCGCCTAGTAGGACGAGTAGCCGCCTTGAGCCGCTTCATCTCTAGATCCACTGACAAGTGCAACCTCTTCTTCCACGCACTCAAGAAATCCAAGAAGTTCGAGTGGACCTTTTCCTACGAGGAATCCTTGCAACAATTGAAGAGATACTTGACCTCCCCTCCGCTCTTTTCCAAACTTATGGATGAAGAGAAGCTTTACACCTATTTGGCGATCTCAGAGACAACAATCTCAGCAATATTAGTTCGGGAAGATGATACGAAGCAGCTACCAGTTTACTATGTAAGCAAGTCACTCCTCGACGCATAAACACGATATAGTCAGCTGGAGAAACTAGCCCTCGCCCTCATCCATGTATCCAGGAAGCTCAGACCATACTTTCAGTGCCACTCCATAGTCGTACTCACCTCTTTTCCACTTAAAAAGATACTGCACAAGCTAGAGCTATCAGGCTGACTCACGCGCAATGGATGGTAAAGCTAAGTGAGTTTGACATATCTTTCCAGCCACGTACTGTCGTCGAGTCCCAAGCACTGGCAAACTTTATTGCTGATTTCACTCCGAGCACCACTGTCCAAGTAGAAATGGAGTTGTTATGTATGAACAGTGGGTCGCCTTCTAAGTTGACTCTTTTAGTAGATGGCTCAAGCAATGTGAATGGAAGCGAGCTCGGGCTAGTACTAGCTACACCAGAGGGAGATGTCATCCAGTGGGCCATCCGATGTGGTTTCAAGTGCACGAACAACGAAGCTGAATATGAGGCTCTCATCGCTGGACTCTCCCTAGCCAAAGAAATCGGGGGTAAGGAGGCTGAAGGTGAAGTTCGACTCCCAACTCATGGTCAACCAACTGCAAGGCACTTACCAAGTACGTGACTCGAAGATGACGGCCTACTTTAACCTAGTCAAAGAATTATGGACCCAATTCGAAGAATTCTCCATCGCCCAAGTCCCAAGATCGGAGAACTCTCATGCTAAGGCCCTTGCTAGCCTCGGCTCAACCCTTCAATGTTTTTCCCAGTCATCCATCCCTCTGTTATTCCTACAATGGCCAACCAATTGGAAGGAACAACCAACAAACAAGTCGCTCGAGGAAGCAATGGACATCGAACTAGCTGACTGCTAGATGACCCCGATAGTGAAGTACTTGGAACACAACGAGCTCCCAGATGACAAAAACGAAGCGCGCCACCTGAGAGCAAGAATCGCCAGGTTCACCACCTATGAGGGCTAACTTTTTAGGAAATCATTCTCTGGTCCCTACCTAAAGTGCACAAGCCCAGAAGAGGCCAAATGTGTTCTCGCCGAACTCCATGAAGGCAAATGTGGAAACCATGCATGGGGACGCAGCCTTGCACACCGGGTGATCACTGCTGGATACTAGTGGCCAACTATACGCACTTCAGCTGCTTATATTAAGAAGTGCGACAGTTATCAGAGGTTCGCTCATGTCTCACACCTCCCACCCGAGCGACTCCACTTCCTCCTCACACCTTGGCCCTTCATGAAGTAGGGAATAAACATAGTGGGAAAGCTACCAACCGTACCCGGGCAACGAGTCTTTCTGTTGGCTGTGACAGATTACTTCACTAAGTGGATCGAAGCCGAAGTTTTTGCACAAGTCAGAGATCGAGAGGTAAAAGCTTTTATCTGGAAACATGTCATCTGCAGGTTCAGGATACTGAATGAAATCGTCACCGACAATGGATCCCAATTTATCAGTTCAGGCTTCAGGGATTTCTGCGACATGTAGGGAATCAAGCTGAGCTTCTCTACCCCCCACAACCCCCAGTCCAACGGCCAGCCGAGTCATTGAATAAAACTATTATGTAGACCTTAAAAAAGCAATTGCAGAAAACGAATGGTGCATGGGCAGATGAGCTACCCGAAATCCTTTGGTCCTATCGAACTACAGCTCGTTCATCAACGGACGAGACTCTCTTCTCCCTCACATATCGCTCGCAGTCATCCGGTCGGAGATCGCCCTGGCCCACCGACTCCAATGGGCGGATGAAGAAACCAACAACCAGAACCTCTGCCAGACCCTGGACACTGTCGATGAGCTACGCGAGCGGGCAAGCATCCGCAATGCAGTCTATTAGCAACGGGCCGCCCGATGCTACAACCGTAACGTCAGGATCAGAACTTTCAAAACAGGCGACTGGGTCTTCCGCAAGGTCTTTCAAAATACTAAGGAGATCAACTTTGGCAAACTTGGCGCCACCTGGGAATGTCCCTACAAGATCACCAAGGAAGCGAGGAAGGGCGCCTATCGACTCCAGACTCCCGAAGGGAAAGACTTCAGCAACAGTTGGAATGTAGTTCACCTCAAACGCTACTACTTTTAGGTGAACTCATTCATCTACATGTTTGTTTTTTCTTTTTGTTTTTATTTAAAAGGGATGAGTGGGCCTATCCACCTCCCTATAGACAGTCGGCATTATGGCCCAAATTTAATGAAGTATTATTCAAAAATTTACATCTTCAGATCGACCCTGCTCAATCAAATAATTTTTACACCTTCGGATCGACCCTACCCGATTCACGGATCTACACTGTTGGATTGACCCTACTCGATCCACGGATTTACACCTTCGAATCGACCCTACTCGATCCATGGATTTACACCTTTGGATCGACCCTGCTCGATCCAAGGATTTACACCTTCGGATCGGCCCTACCCGATCCATGGATTTATACCTTTGGATCGACCTTGCCTGATCCATGGATTTACACCTTCGGATGGACCCTGCTCGATCCTTCGGATCGGCTCTGCCTGATCCACGGATTTACACCTTTGGATCGACCCTGTCCGATCCACGAATTTACACCTTCGGATCGACCCTGCCCAGTCTATGAAGCTACACATTCAGTCGGCTAGACTGATTGAAAGGTTCTTACACCTCAAAATTGACAAGTCATCGACCCAACCCAATAGAGAGTCTACACGACTCAGCCACTAGACGACACCAAAATCATAATACAAGCATACGGTTCAACTCCTAACGCATCTACGAACAAAGAAGCAATTGACAAATCATTCACCCATATGGAAAAGCATCAAAAACAGAATCCCAAGTACCATATAGAAGAAGCCTCAAGCGGCTAAGTTCAAAATACAATGAAAGGCACACACGCCAAGAAAGGGCATCGCAGGCCCCAAAATACATGAGTAAAAGAAAAATAAAGCTAAGTGTCATCTGTGCGAGTTGTTTCACCCATCTCCGAATCGGTCACCCTATCGCCAACACCAACGCCCACCCCTGCAGCTTGGTCGCTCACATCCTCAGTAACTGATGGCCTGGGTTGGTTAGCAAAATTAGCACCTGCTCATTAATCCGCTCCTCCGTATGCCCAACTCCCTCCTCCAACATCTCCTGCATGAGCTAGATGTCCTATCCGGGTTCCAGTGAGAGGTGTTCTCGGCCTTGTACTCAAGCATGAGCTCTCCCCAGGCCCTGATAATGGCATCATCAGTAATGGTAAGGCACTGCTCCTTGAGGGACTCAACCTCTATAGTCTTCTCGGCCAACTCTCTCCTCAACCTCTCCAACTCACCCGCGACCTCCCTCAGACGTTGTTGGCTCTGCTGCTCGGCCTTTTGGGTTGTCGCCTCTCTCTAGCAGAAACTAGTGTTCGCCTTAGACACATCATGTATCCTCTTCTCCTGCGCCACTACGGACTTCGTCAGGTGAAGACTGCTCGTGAATGGCTGCACAATAAAACGATTTCATCAATATAAAACCACGATGAACACAATAAAATAATAACTCCTGCCCTACCTGAAAAGCACGGGATACCCCGGTCGGCCGGCCGTGGATCGTGCCTCCCATCTGGTTCAAACGGCTCTCGTCCGTCAGAAACAGGAAGGAGTCAGCCAGTTTGCTAATGGAAGCCGCATCATAATAGGTCGACGCGGAAGCCAGAATCTTGAAGGTGATCATCTCGGTCTCTTCATCCAAGACTACGGTCTGTGATGGCCCAGCTCCAGCTGTGGGTTGACGACTTAGAGGTGTAGCCACCACATCCTTTGCTTTTCTCTCCTCCCTAACCGAGGACTCCCTCTTCCTCTTTTCTCGATGCCTGGCGATAGACTCGCTCACACTAGGGACGGTTAGCTTTTTCATCAATCTTTCTACAAGCGTAAACTCTCCAACGGTTAGTGGATTCAGCCTAGACTTACCGTAAGTGGTATGATTGTAGTAGCGAGTCAGAAGCACATCCCAAGTCTGCTTCAACGAAGGGAAGGGGATACCTCGCTGAATCACCTCTACTCCGACCCAGAGATAGCTGGTCCTGAGATTGGCCTCCGCCAATACCACTCGCCAATCCCTCTGCGCCTTGGGAATGGCTAGAATCTTCTAGGTCTGCACATCCAAGCCGTCTCCACTCTGCCCGACCCGATTAAACTCAAGCTCTGCAAAGAAGAAACACAATAAGATTTAGTAATCAAAGTACAAGAAAAAGACAAGGTTTTTCACCAGTGGCTCGCCAAGTGCTCGGAATATCGCCCTGGCCTGTCTCTCCAAAAACAGCCTCACCCCACACAAAGAAGTACTAATCCTTCCAGTTCTTGTCACTCTATCGATCATGCCTAAGGTTGATCAGATATCAATCCTTCTCCTTATTGTTTTCTTTCAGGAAATACGAATACAACAGCTCGTGTAGCCCAAACATCACCAGGTTCCGCACACAAAGGTCCTCCAATGCCATCAGCAACCTCCAATCGTTTGGCATGATTTGAGAATCATTAAGTGGTTCAGCACCTCCCAGACGAGTCAAGGAATGAGAAACTGATAATCTGAGGATTATACTAGTATATTTAAGCTTTTAGGCCGGATTTTAGATACTTCTTAGTCTATTTTTGCCTGAATTGATACTTAATTCCTTACATTTCGTGTTTCAGGTTAAAAATGGAGATTTTGAGCGAATAAAGGTAGATTTGGAGTTTTTGGACTCAGAAGCACGTGGAGGGCAATTCTGGAATTTCAGAATTCTTCAAGAAGCTTTGCCGTGGCGAAGGTTGTTCTTCCTCGCGACGAAATAGGCCAGTGACGCACCAGATTCAGATTCTTTCTTCGTCGCGACAAGATTCCTTTTTCGCCGTGGCGAAGTCTGCGTACTCCACTTTTTGTAAAACGCACAGTTTCGTTTTTAGGCTAAGTTGTAATATTTTGGGCGAGATATAAAAGGGAGACTTAGTCTATTTGTCTAGGGCGTTCGTGGAGTAGGGTTAGAGCATTTTACACTTAGATTCGTTTTGAGCGAATTTAGATCAAAAGAGAGTGAAGATTTGGGATTTAATCAGTGGATTCGTCATTTGGGGAGATTACTTGTCTTTTCTTTTATTTTCATTATGTTGAACCTTGTTATTTTCGTTTATTTTAATTGTTTTATTGATTTAGCCATGAACTAACCTATTTTTGGGTTAGGGTTTTGATGTAGTTCGGATTGGAATGGGTTAGGAAGTTGATGATTATTAATTTCATATGATTTTGCTTTGATTGTGTGATTATTCTGTATTTGTTGCTTGTATGTGATGAACATGATGAGATTGAGAGATAATTCATGTTAAGGTTCTTGGGTAATCACCGTTGTATTATTGGATGCTAGAGATAGATTCAAGAATTGATGAAATCAATTTAGGATTCTTGTGCTTAATGAACTTAGATTTATTAACTTTCATTTTGTTTGGTGCGGAAGGTTAATAGGGAAGAGTAGGACAACATAGCCTGAGAAGGTATGTTAGACACTTTAGAGAGTTCGATTTACAATCAATGCATGCGAATATGAATTTAAGTTAATTCTTTAGGGTTAACCCATAGAGTCCGAATGAAGTCAAAACCCTACCCGTTTGTTTGAATTGATTTTATCTCGTTTAATTCTTGCTTTCATAGTTTAATTTTAGTTTAGTAAATTTTCTTTTAGTTATAGTTTAAATTGTTCCCTTAAATCCAAAAGAATTCGATTGCTTCAACTTGAAAACGGTGGAAAACTTAGTGCTTAGCGACCAATCCTCGTGGGAACGATACCCACTCATCATTATACTACTTGTACGACTAGTATACTTGCTACATATTGCATGTTGTAGGAAACAACGCATCAAGTTTTTAGCACCGTTGTCGGGGATTGAGTTTTAAGTTAACATTGAGTTTTTCTATAGTTAGCTAGATTGAAGTTTTAATTTTTGTTTTAAATTTTCAGTTGGTTTGTGATCCCACTTTCTTTCGTTAATTCTGTGCAGTTTATGCGAAGAGCGAGACGCCAGCCAGTGGTTCCTGTTGATCTTGAGATTGAGAGAACCACCAGACGACTTAACAGAGAGAGAAGAGAAAGATAGGGTATCGTGATTGAAACAAAAGAAATAGATGCTGAAATGGCAGAACCAGAAAACAAGACACTGAGGGAATTCTCAGTTCCCACAGTTAATGGTAGTGGGTCGAGTATTACTAGGCCTACGGTGCAAGCCAACAACTTTGAGATTAAGCTGGCAATCATTCAGATGATCCAGCAGTCGGTAAGGTTTAATGGTGATTTGAAGGAAGATCCAAATCAGCATATAGCGAACTTCTTGGAAATTTGTGACACCTTCAAGTCGAACGGAGTGTCAGATGACGCCATTAGGTTAAGGTTATTCCCATTCTCATTGGGGGATAAAGCTAAGGGGTGGTTAATGGCACTACCAGCAGGGACTATCACAACTTGGAATGATCTAGCACAGAAGTTCCTGACTAAGGTTTTTCCTCCAGCAAAATCAGCAAAACTGAGAAATGATATCACATGATTTCTACAAGAGGAATCCGAGTCATTGTATGAGGCTTGGGAGAGGTACAAGGAATTGATGAGGAAATGTCCACACCATGGGTTGCCAGTTTGGCTTCAAGTCCAAACTTTCTACAATGGACTGATGGGTAATGTGCAAACTATGGTGGATGCAGCATTAGGAGAAGCCTTGCAGAATAAGACACCAGATGAGGCTTATGAGTTGCTTGAGGTTTTGGCAAGCAACAACTATCAAAGACCAAATGAGAGAGCAATAACAAGAAAATCTATGGGTCTTCATGAAGTTGATGCCTTCACAGCCATCTCAGCCTAACTCACGGCACTTCAGAAGCAGTTGGGAAGTATGCAAGTAAACTCTATTCAAACACCTCAACTAACGTGTGATTTTTATGCAGGAAATCATGTGAGCAGAGAGTGTCAAGTGGGGAACACATTTGCTTCGTCATCTTCATCATTGGAGCAAATGAACTACATAGCAAGAAATCAGCGGCAACCAAACAACCCGTATTCCAACACATACAATCCAGGGTGGAGAAATCATCCAAATCTGGCTTGGGGCAATCAGAACCAGCAAAATAATCAATGGAACCAAAGGACTTTGCCGAATAACCAACCAGGGGTGAATAATCAACCGGGAGATCCAAGAGTGACAAAGTTGGAAGACATGTTTGGGAAATTTATGCAGGAGACCACATGATTTATGAATGAGACGAGGACGAATTTCAGAAATCAAGGGGCGTCCATTCGGAATCTTGAGGTACAGATGGGCCAATTGGCTGAGAAGCTAAATGAGAGACTGCAGGGTTCCTTACCAAGCAATACAGTGAATAACCCACGTGAGCCAGTAAATGCAATTTCGTTGAGAAGTGGGACAGTTTTAGAAAAGGTGGAAAAATCAAGGAAAGAGGAAAATTCATCAAAGAAAAATGAAGAATCTGATGAAGAAGTTGATGAAGAGATCATTACTGAAGAGAAACCACCCAGCCTAAGGAAAGATGAGCAGAAGCTGGAAGAGGGGAAAAAGAAAAGGAAAGAGAAATTGCCATTCCTCGAGATACCACCAGAGTTGGCGCATCACACACCACTCGTACCTTTTCCTCAAAGACTTATAAAAGAAAATCAGGATAAGCAATTTATTAAATTTCTTGATGTTTTTAAGAAACTGCATATTAACATTCCTTTTGCAGATGCATTGCAGCAGATGCCGAGCTACATGAAGTTCCTTAAGGAAATCCTATCGAACAAAAGGAAGCTAGAAGATGAGGAAACGATGATGCTTACAGAGGAGTGCAGCGCCATTCTCCAAAAGAAGCTGCCCCCGAAACTCAAAGATCCAGGGAGTTTTACTATTCCTTGCACTATAGGAGATATCACCTTTGATCGAGTTTTATGTGACCTAGGTGCTAGCATTAAACTCATGCCTTTTTCTGTTTTCAGGAAACTAGGAATTGGTGAAGTAAAGCCGACAACCATATGCTTGCAACTTGCAGATCGATCAATAAAGCATTCGAGGGGCATTGTGGAAGATGTGTTGATTCAGGTGGACAAGTTTATTTTTCCTGCGGATTTCTTTGTGTTGGATATGGAAGAAGACAAAGAGATTCCTCTTATCCTGGGATGACCATTCCTAGCTACCGGAAGAGCTTTAATCGACGTTCAAGAAAGGAAGTTGATCATGAGGATGCAAGATGAAGAAATAACATTTAATGTCCTTGAATCAATGAGAGCTCCACCTAAACAAGAATCGTGTTTAAAAATCGATGTGGTGGATCAGTCAAGAATTGAAACCTTCCAACTGAATAGTCCTAAGGTGGAAATTAAGAGCTGCATTGTCAAACCGAATCAGTTCGAGAGTGAGGACCATAACGAAAGGGGTTGCACAAAATTCCGAGACGAGCCATAATTGAGTTTCAGTTCGCACAAGGAACAAGTCTCTGAGATCAAAAAGGGTAAAGGAAAGCCAAGGAAACGGAAGCGGTAGGTGAGAAGAGTCGAGCTACCAAAGTTATGACCAAGGGATGGAAATGGGTGGTGAAACTCTCAACAAAGCCACTGTGTGAAAAAAATCATTAGCAAAAGAAGCTCCAGTACAAGGGAAATTTTCGGGATGTGATGTATTTGGATAGTCCGGGCTGATGTGAAGAATTGAGAGAGTCGAGCTTACCGACTATAACCAAGCACTTCTTAGGAGGCAACCCAAGTGTTTTAAATTTTTGTTCTTCTATTTTTATTCTTTTTAATTTGTGTGTTTTTTGGGTGTTTCAGGTGAAGTTTTTAGCTAATGCAAGGAAGAAAAATACTTCAGACTTCACTGGGGCAAAGAATTATTCTTCGCTGCGGCGAAGCACATCGAGTAAAAACAAATTTTGAAAAGTCCCAAACTTCGCCGCGGCAAAGATTGTTCTTCGACGGGGCAAAGCAACCTGAAAATTTGTGATAGCTACTGTATTTTATCGCCCTAGCGAAGAAATTGTCTTCGTCGTGGCGAAGAAGGTTGGACGAAATTTTTCTAAGGAAATTTCGTCGCGGCAATTAGCCACTGTATTTTTTCGCCCCGGCAAAGTATTTTGCTTCGCTGCGGCAAAACCTGGGTTTCCAATTAGGGTTCATAAACGAAGAACTTCGCAGCTGCGAAGCTTGTTCTTCACCGCGGCGAATACTGTTTTCTATATAAACTCGCTTTGGCTTTTCATTTTCCATGCGTTTTTCAAATACATTTGAGAGAAAAAAAAATTTCAATTTCAATCCTTTGCCTCTCAAGTGCTTTCCCAACCAAAGTTTTCACTCCTTAACCCTCCTAAACACCAAAACAACTCATTTCAACAACAAATTTTTCGAAAATTTCACGAAGATTTCAAGTTCAAGAAATTTGGGGCTTTCCAATCTGGGCTGATTCTGAGTAAATTGGTGGCGAATAATCCTTCATATTGGTAAGATCTCAAGTTCCCTAAACTCATTTTTGCAAAATTTCAAGTTTTAAGTTGTAGATCTGAAAAATTATTTTTTGGTTGAGTTGCGAATATTGTGAGTTGGATTTTGTTAAAGAAGGGTTTATTGTGCATGTTGTGATTTTGAAGAGTGTTGGTGTTGAATTTTGGAGTGTGTTGTTGAATTCAGAGAAATCGTAGTTTGGGGGTTTGATTGCAGATTTTTGGAAGTGTTTTCCATTTTCTTTTTCAAGTTTGAATTGGTTGTTGTAGGGAACCTAGGCTTGAATTTTTGGGTTGGGTTATGAATTGGATTATAGGAAATGGCACCCAAAATTAAGTTGCCACACAAAGGAAAGGGAAAAGGAAAGAAAATGGATAGTCGTTTTGTGAATGAAGAGGCCTAGAAATGATATCAAGGGGCCATCCAAAGAAGAGATAAGGGCTTTATTCCTAAGCGCGGATTGACCGTGAGTCAAGTATTGGATTGGAGTCGAGGGAGACGATGGGAATTGTTTATGAGTGCTCCTGCACAACCGGCTGTAGAGCCGCTCGTAAGGGAGTTTTATGCTAACCTCCCGGATTGTGAAGAGGGTTTTGCATTTATGAGAGGGGTTGATGTGCCGTTTACAGAAGATATAATCAATGAGTTTTACACCTGCCTAGGTTTGATGATCAGGATGAGTACGGAAGGTTTAGGGGGACACAGTTTTAGGATAGTATCATTCCTCCGGTCATTGCAAAATCGAATGCAACTTGGTCAATGTCGAAGAAGCAAAAGAAGACCATTAAGGGAATTTCTTTGACACCGATGGCTCGATTGTGGCAATATTTTGTTAGTGCGAAGTTGATGCTGGAAACGCACTATAGCACAGTAACTTACAAAAAAGTATTACTGCTTTATTCCATTGCCACAGGAAAGAGTATAAATGTGGGAAGAATTATCTTTAACAACATTCATCATGCTGTCAAACCAGGGCGATCAAGTTATTTTTTTCCCACATCTCATCACATCCTTGTGCATTAGAGTTGGAGCCAAGGTAAGAGATGATGAGCAACGTATTCATACTACCCCTATCCTCGATTCAGATTATTTTCAAAAGCATCTTGAACGTTCAGAAGCTGAGCAACTAAGGGCAGGAACAAAACGGCAGAGAACCACACAAGGCCCTGTCACATCCTCCAGCTCCACAGCTACAGAGAAAGAGATGATGGAGCAGATGAGGGGTATGATGAAACGGATGACAAAACGTCAGGATTGGGTGGTTGAGCAGACCCAAATGATGTATGAGATGTAGAAGAGTAGCTTTAACAAGCTAAACATTGACATTTCAGGATTCCAATGGGCCGACTGGGATTCAGATGAGTGGATGGGCTCCGAATCTGAAGAGGAAGACGAGGGAAGTGAAGAATGAGCACTGGAACACTTGTTTTGTTTTTCTGTATTTTTATTTGTTTTTAGTTGATTTTGTTTTTCATTTCAAACATTAAACTTAGTTTATATTTTTTTTTTGGATTGTTGTAGTTGTTTTCGTTGTTTCATTTTTCTTGTATTTGTAGTTTGTGTAAGGACAAGATTAGGATGCAATATTTTCAATTTAGTTTGTGAATTTTTGCTAACACAATGGACACCATAGCTTCAATTGTTGTGACAGATGTTGGGTGATGAAAAAGTCAAGGACCGAGTGTGCAATGTGGAGCGACACTTCACGGATTAACTAGGGAACTTTCTCGTACCTTTGTTATTTTTTATTTTCCATTCCTAATTGATGCATAATGGGACATTGGGGACAATGTCATCTTTTGTTTGGGGGTAGGAAAATTAGGAATTTTTGAATTTTTGTTATTTTTTTTTTCTTTAGTTTGATTGTTTTTGCCGATGATGAATTGTAGAAATCAATGATGAGAATTGGATTGTTGCATTTTTATTGTTGAGAAATGTTAAGCATTGCTTCAAGTTTAGGTTTATTGACTGAATTTTGATTGAGGTTTGTTGAGTGGTTCAACCACCATTTTCATTTTTTTTCGGCATGCTTAGATTCATTTTATGTACTAAGGTAAAGTTTGATAATGTTGGTGAACTCTAGAACCTAGTAGAGAAGTGCTTGAGGCGAAATTCTAGGATTAGACATGGTTGAGGAGATGATTTAGGCATTCTTTTTAGAACGTTTGAGCCTTTCTAGCCAACCCAAGAATGAAATTGTCCCTAGTCACCCA